>OZJO01014556.1:0-28672 GCA_900406225.1 Acrobeloides nanus | reverse complement strand
TTTCGTTTCAATACTCTGACTCAATGTCATCTATTGATGACTCACCCCGAATTTGGCTCCACTGTTTGGTCTTTTTGAGGCCGAATTCGGGGTATGAATCTTCTTTCGAGTCGCGAACCTGGAAACAATCCCGCGAACAATTCGAGTCGCACTGTCGAAAAGGTTTCGAGCATAGCCAGCTTTTCCAATAACTGGGGGCTCAGCCGGTGACTGTGAATTTTTTGTGAACATCTTTTTATCTTCTGTAAAGAGGGCTTGTCAACAAGTATGTCTTCTGCTATCCGCCTTCAAATTGGCAATAGTTATAAGAACTTAAACAACGCGTTGGTCAAATTTAGTGAACACACTTATTCTTGCTAACATGACCCAGCTTTTCCGAAAATGTCGCTTCGAATTTAAATTTGCCCAAATTTCATAAAAATTTTTGCATATCTCTATTTTGGCCTCGACAACACTTTGCAATTATTTTTTGTGGCAAGTAAATGCTTGCTGTGGTTGTATAGTAAGGTTAAGTTTAATAACAGTTAAAATCACTATTATTAGTAGCTCTAACAAGTAATTACAGGGTGTCTCACAAAAAACCGGACACTTTTTTATTTCGCGTTTTCTCGGCTTCCCGAAAAGATTTTTCGGTGATCTTTTTTTCTGCATATAGCTCGCGTCCTCTAGTTCCTTTTCCGAATGTTTTTAGCAAAAAATTTCGTCTTCTTGGGTTCTGGGCGTCGTTTTTCTACCACGTCCTACTCGATCTTGGCTACTTCCAGTTTCTCGATAGTGCTGCATATCACCGTGAACAGTTGACTTTGAAATACTAAGGATTTCAGCAATCTGGCTCTCAGAATATCCATTTTCATGCATTCGAATAATAGCTGGTCGAAAATCTTTCATGTTGCTTTAAAACGTAGCTTTTTAAGAAATTTATCGGTAACCTTGGTCAAAAAATCGCAAATTTCAAGTATGTAAAATTCGAAATTTTTTGCTACAAACATCCGGAAAAGAAACTAGAGGAGGCAAGCTAAATGCAGAAAAAAGATCATCGAAAAATCTTTGCCGAGAAAACGCGAAATAAAAAAGTGCCCGATTTTTTGTGAGACACCCTGTACTGACCAAAAAATGATTGTAAATTGTTTTAGAGATCAAATAGAGAGCAAAAATTTGAACTTTTTGAAACTTTAAAAATTAAAAAAAATTAAAATTTATTTAAAATGAAATAAATACACATTATTAGTCCTTAAAAAGTTGTTTCGAATCGAGTGTTGAATTTGTTTCCAACACATTTGTTTCCAACTTGATAGCACCATGTGTAAGGTTATATAAAAATCCAGACCAGTCACTATTAAACCAGTTAAAGCCAATCGCAAGAGCAACGAAAATTATTACAGCAAAAATCAGAAAGCAGCATGTAAAACATGCACAAATAGCACAGATTGATCCGTTTAAACTTGGTTTTCGTGCAGTATAAAGTGGAGATGGTGGTTGTAGATGCGAGCCTAAAAAAATTTTAAAATACTTCTCTGACCCTGATTCAGGGAAGGGAAGGGCGTGTTGAAGTGAAAATGAACAAAAAATTCGAATTTTCTTCGGATATAGTTTGTTTCATGCGCAGATGATTGAATAAGGGCAACTTTTTGCAAAGTGCAAAAAGTTGCCCTACATAGCAAAGTGGTAAATCTCTCGCTATTCACTCAAACGGGCGAGGGTTCAATTCCACTTGGGCCATATTCCTTTTTATTCATCCAAATTTTTAAAAAAATTTTTGCTTAGTAATTTTTCGATGCGAGAAATACGAATCCGCCATTTTTTAAATAAAAATGCATGCAAAATTAGGTTTTTAAAAATTTTTATGTAAATTTTGTTGTTTTTATTAAAAATTTAAAAAACTAGTTTTGGTGTGTATTTTCATAACAAATTATCGTATTTCTCGAATCAAAAACCCCTATGCAAATATTTTCATGAAGTTTGGATAAATAGAAAGTGCAAATCCTGGCACATTACCACTCGGCCATGAGTCAAATCCCCAAAATCTTATGATATGATACTCGTTTTGAAGCCCTCGGCGAGCTAAGTCGATTGACGACATTTTTAAATTTTGATTCTTGTCAGGCATTTTGATACTCCGTGCTATAAGTTACCTCCATAATATCTATTAGGTTGTGGCACCGGTGGCATATTATATACTATTGTTGGAGCATGAGATGACAGAGGTTGAGACGGATTAGAGGGATTTTCAATTTGTGACTGAGTCTGGTCTCTTGGCGAAAGCTGTTGAAAAATTGGCTCAAAATTAGGATTTTGAACGGAATTCATCGAGGCAGTGTGTTCAGAAAACGAAGAATCTCCTTGATATTGAGGTGGGGCAGCTGGATAATGGCGACTCATCTTATAACTCTTTTATATAAACTTACTAAAATTAAAGATCCATTGTCACAATTTCCCCCCAAAAAAGTAATGCAAATTTGTAGAGGACATTTTTCTGAACAACTTTTTTCAAAAACACAACCATCTCAAAACTTCATTTCATAGAGAAAAGTAGCAAGAAAAGATTATATAATTTGAAATATGTGTATTAAAACGAAAACTTGCTCCCGTGCAGATCGTGTCAATACACAGACTTTTGACAAAAATATAAATTATGGCAAATTTTGCTAATCTAAAGAATTTTCAATTTTTGACTTCCTACTTTGTTAGCGATTTTTACATTTTGTGCTCCTCGGCCCCTGAAAATTGACTTGGTCAGGGATGTCGGCCAGGAATCCTAGTTTATTTTTATATATGTCTCGGTACCTCCCTCTGACGAAAAATTTCGATCTAGAGCTCAAAAAGTGAATTTTTGAGGGGTCAAAAAGAGTTATTAATAGAAAGAAAGTCACTTTTCTCAAAAACTATAAACACTAGGATCATGATCAAGTTGTCGTTGGAAAGGGCAACGATGGGCAATAAAAACGTGCTTTAAATTGTGGGAAACGCATTTATAGAAAAAATGATAGAAATACTAAAATGGTTTGGATGCCGATTTTTGCCAAATATGACGAAGCAAAAAATGGATTTTTTCCGCCAAAAGTCTGTGTATAGACACGATCTGCACGGGAGAAGTTTTCGTTTTAATACACAAATTTTAAATTATACAATCTTTTCTGCCATTTTTCTCCATGAAAATGAGGTGTTCAGTTGTTGTGTTTTTGGAAAAAGTTGTTCAGAAAAATTCCCTCTACAAGTTTGCAAAGCTTTTTTAGTTACAAATTTTTCGTGAATATGGTCATTTAAAGGAGAAGTCTGAGTGGAAAAAAGTTGCCATTTTGTTGTTATTCGGAAAGGGCATGAAAAATGGAGCATTTTTTGTTTTTATGGTAATTTCAGAATTGTTGTCGTTTTCAAGATAAAATGTTGGCGATTTGAAATTTTGTGTATTACAATGAAAATGTAATATACAAATGTTGTGTATTACAACGAAAACGTGTATTTGTGTATTACGACGAAAACATGTACCTTAATGTTTCTACGATAATTTTTAACTTGCATCAATTAAATTTTCATTATTGAAGCAATTATTCATAATTATCTGATTAATCGCTTCAATAAACAACTTTTTTAATTGATGCAAGTTAAAAATTATTGAGAATCATGGAGATCATGTTTTCGTTGTAATACACAAAATTTCAAAAATCGCCAACTTCACACGCAATTATCTTGAAAACGACAACGGTTCAGAATTTATTGTAAAAACAAAAATGCTCCATCTTTTTATGCCTTTTTCGAATAACAACAAAATGACAACTTTTTCGTTCAACTAGTCCCGGCCAGTTTTGAACAGAATTTTTTAATTCTGTTCAGACTGAAAGTTCAAGTTGGGGCCATCAACCTTTGAGTAAATTTCAAATCGTTAACTCTTTGGAGATATTTGCCAAACAAGATTGCATAAAAAATTTAAAAGTGTTTGTGTATTGAAATGAAGGGATTGACACAATTTGAATTTGATCTGTGTATTGAAACGAAAATTATTTAAAAAATCAATAGTCACACCGATTTTTAAAATTTTCGTTAAAAACATTCGTCATTTTTATGTAACTCTATGAGACGAATAAAACAACACCAAAATTATCCATTTTGGAAATTGTTTTGAGTTATTGAAACGAAAACATGAATCAGGGTTTTCGTTGCAATAACTCAAACAATTTCCAAAATGGATAATTTTGGTGTTGTTTTATTCATCTCATAGAGTTATATAAAAATGACGAATGTTTTTAAGGAAAATTTTAAAAATCGGTGTGACAATTGATTTTTAAAAATTTTCGTTTCAATACACAGATCAAATTCAAGTGATGTCAATCCCTTCGCTTCAATACACAAACTCTTTTAAATTTTTTATGCAATTTTTTTATTTTGCAGATATCTCCGAAGGGTTAACGATTTGAAATTTACTTCCAATGCAAAAGTTGATCGTCCCAACTCGAACTTTCAGAAAAAATTCTGTTCAAAACTGGTCGGGTCCTTCAAAGAATTAAAAAAAAAACTTATTAAAAAATGAATTATATCAATAATCAGAAAAATTTTCTTATTTAACACAGGCTGACTAGCCCCACATCACGAATGCTTTCTTTATAAACAGTCATCGCCCTTATGCCTGCAATATGAGTCAAGAAAAAACCTCATAGCATTCTTTGCAATTAATACAAATTTTTATTTTTTATGGAATGTATATGCTATAGAATAACGTTATATACATAAGCGTATAATAATGATATTTATAAGGTTTTACAGGTTGGCTAAAAAATGAGATTTTTGGGCGATTTTTTCAACATTTTTTCATTTTTACCAAAATCAACCTATGGTGGTTTTTCTATGCGAGGAATCGATTGCGCGCATTTCCGAACGGTGAAAACGTTTCCCTGACACTGAATTAGCACATTTTTGTGAAAATTTGAAAACTCATGAAAAATAGGCTAATTCAGGGCGAGGAAAACGTTTTCATGGTTTGGCAAAGCGCTGAATCGATTTCTCGCATAGAAAAACCCTCAAGGATCATTTTGGTGAAAATTGGAAAATTTAAAAAAATTGCCAAAAAATCAAAACATCTTATTTTTGCCACCCTATATAGATGGATAGAACCAGTATAAAAAGCCAGAGACATCATCGAATTGAAATTTTGTAATTGGACTTTTATTTGGCTTTTTTGTAATATCTTCTAGCTATGATGCCATTGCATTCAAGTTGCTAAAACTTACACGATGGTCAAAGACCCGGATTTTTTCAAAATTTTTCATGTTTTTTAATTTTCACCTAACAACTTATATGGGGGATTCTATGCGAGGAATCGATTGCACGCTTTGCCGACCTTGAAAACGTTTCACTAACTCTGTATTAGCCTATTTTCGCTTCAATACACACACCTCTTCCCTGAATCAGGGTCAGGGAAGCGTTTTCAAGGTTCGGCAATGCACGCAATCAATTTCTCGTATAGAAAGCTCCCATATAGGGACATTATAGTGAAGTTTAAAAAATTGCCCAAATATCCGATTTTTTGGGCTACCCTGTACATATCTTCTTATATAAAACGTGTAATGTGTGTCTATGCGTTCGGACTAACTTTTGAAGGTGCGATCTAAACCCTTAACACGATAAATCATCGTGATTAGGGCAAAATTCTAAGACGTTTGACACCACTTTTATGAAATTTGATGAAAACATTTTTTCGATTTTTACCCCTTGGGGGACCAAGGTGAAAAAATCGAAATTGTAAAAATTTCCCCAAACCGGCTGATTTTTTGTACTCGGGGTTTTCGAGTATGGGGAACACAAATCTGAAAGAATTTTTTGATTTGGAGCGCATGAAAAATTAGAAAATCGAAAAAAATTTTCGCGTTATAAATGTATTACATCAAATAGTTTGGCAAAGACAGACTAGCTAGTGTTTGTCAGACTAATTCGCTTTATACGAATTTCAAGAGGACTATAAAAGAGCTCAAAGGCGCTCGGAAATGCTCTAAAGACTCGGAGGCGCTCGGAAGACTCGGGGCGCTCGAAAACGCTCTAAAGTCGGAGGAACTTGGAAGCACTCGGAGGCGCTTGGACACGCTCTAAAGACTCGGAGGCGCTTAGTAGCACTCGGAGGCACTTGGTAGCACTCGGGGACGCTTGGAAGCGCTCTAAAGACTCGGGGCGCTCGAAAACGCTCTAAAGACTCAGAGGCGCTCGGTCTCCAGGTTCTCATAGACAAACCCCTATATGTTAGTTTGGCGAAAATTAAAAAAACTGAAAAATCGCAAAAAATCCGGTATTTTGAACCACCCTGTACAAATCAATAAAAAATTTTATTTGAAAAATTTTTACCAAAATAAGCTCCTTTCCAACAATATAATATGTTGCTATATCAGGATTGTCATTTAGCATATAGAAATGAATATGCCGTTCGTACAATTTTTCTGCTACTGGATCGTATGTGTAGAGTACCTAAAAATTCTTAAAGGATCAATCCAGTCGGGGGAAAAGTTGCCACTTTTGTTGATATTGCGAAAGTTCATGAAAAGTGGAGCATTTTTTTACAGTAATTTATGATTGTTGAGTCCTGTTTCATGGTGTGATTCCAAAAAAGAAGCTACTAAATAATGCAAAAACAATTCGGCTCTGGCGGGATTGAACCCGTGCCATATGGCGCAGAAAATTTTTTCTCCAAAAACTAAAGATAGGCAAAAAATTTTTCATTGTATTTTTAGGGAGGTTTGCTCTTACAGCTTTTTATGAATCGCTAAAATAAAAAATTTCTAGTGGGATCGAACCTGCACCAATGAATGCTAGCATCCTAGCCATTAAGCCATCCGTGCGATTAGACCTTGTTTATTCCTTCTCTGGTTTTTGCTTCAAACTCTTCCCCCAAACTAATATTTTTCCAAATCACACTATGAAACAGAGTTTACCCCTCCAACGAACTAGTACTTTAAATGGCAAATAAAAATCGAATGTACCCAACCTTGTGTATTCCTTCTCTGGCTATTGTTTCAAATTCTTTTCCCAAGCTAATATTTTTCCATATGACATCTTTTATTGCTGTAAGAATTTTTACATTGAATGTCCCTGGGATTTCTGCAGACTTTTCAAAAATCCTAGTCGGTCTGATAGTTTTAAACAATTGTCTTTTGAACCAACCAATTCCTGTAATGATGAACACTTTTAGGGCCGCCACTAATACGTTCGGACGGCTCCCGAACGGATTTTAGTTCACTAATAACTTCACTAATTCCGTTCATCGCGTTCGGAAACATCACTAATAGTCGTTCGGAAAGGTTCGAACGCGTTCGGGCGCCCGGACTCATCCGAACGCGTCCGAATGGAATTAGTGATACTATTAGTGATAAATTAATGACGTCAAAAATTTCCGAACAAATTGGTGGCGGCCCTTAGTTATTGTCCATATATTACGTTATCACTTTTTTGGATTTTAGACCCCCTCCCCCACGTTATCAACTGTTATCATTTGACTATCCCCCCTACATGATAAAGTAATATCTGGACGACCCCTTAAAATTTAAGTCGTAGAAACCTCTGGCTATCAAAAATTCATCCATATTTTCACTACGATCAATTTTCCATGTTCCAAGAAACTGCTCAGGGAAGTCATTCAGTGAACTTAAAACGGAAAATGGCAACATTAGGGGCAAAAGAATAATAATTAGTTGAGACATTTTTGAATCTCTAAGAAAAATTAGTGGTCATTCACATATCACGTGATCAAATTGTAACATTTTAGTCCCCCTACCCCCCTCCGTGATCAAACATGATCACGGGCTTATCCCCCCGTGATCATGATCAACTTTTTTTTTAAATAGACATTTTTGATGTAAAAATGGAAAATTGTGAAAATTTTTTGTAAAAAATCATATGGGGGACCATTATGATTTTTTTAATTATTCAAAAATTTTGGCCAAAAACATAAGATGGACCATTAGGAAAAATTTTCATCTTTTTCGATTTCGTGGGAGAGGAATTGCCCCTCGCTACGTGCCTGATCACGTGATCAATGGCCTGACTCCCTCCCCCCCCCCCCCCCCCGTGATCATTTCAACTACCTCCACCACTCGACCTGATCACGTGACATGTGAACGAGCCCCAATAAAATTAGTACAGAGTGTCCCAAAAAGCGCAATTTTGCGATTTTTTCAAATTTTTAATTTTCTTGAAAATAACCCTATAGGGTTTTTCTATGCACGGAATCGATTGCGCGCATTGTCGAACATTGCAAACGTTTTCCTGACCCTGATTCAGGAGATAGATGTGTGTATTGAAGCAAAAATAGGCTAATAAAGAGTTAGTGAAGCGTTTTCAAGGTTGGCAAAGCGTGCAATCGATTCCTCGCAAAGAATCCCCCATAGCAGGCACGTAGTGAGAATCCAGTTTCGGGGAATCTATATCCCTTGGTCCCTCTTGTTTTGAGGTTTTACCTCTTGATCATTAGGAAAAAAATTTTCATTTTTTCCGATTTCGGGAGGGAGTCTATAGACCCCTTTGCCCTCCCCCTTCTTAAGTGCCTGCCTCATAGGATTATTTTGATAAAAATTAAAAAACTTGAAAAAATTTTCCTTTTTTGGGGAACCCTTTAGACAGCGCCGTTTTGAAAAGATTTCCATTTTTCTTCCTGGAAATTAAAAATTTTTTCAGGTTTGGGGGAAGAAGGTTCCCCTCGTTCCACCTCCATAATTACGGCGCTGCCTTTAGAATTCAATTAACCCAAAATTTGAAAAAAAATCAATAATCTTGAAAATATTGAAAAAATCTAAAAAAATAGCCAAAGTGTTACCCTACAAGTGCATCCTTTTAAACAATGATCACTGAAAAAGGAAATGATCACTGAAATTGATATATTTTTAAATGAACTCTTTTTTATGTAAACTATGAGTGCAAACTTCGATTGTTGTGTGTGTTCTAATTCGTTCAATAAACTAGAGACTTTTAGTCTTGTGATATGGCGTTCAAAAATGGAAAAGAGTTCTGTTTGAAAAAAATTTTTAAACAACTTACACCAATCGACTCGGCTCGTCGAGAGGAGTAGAACGAATACCATAACATGGGGATTTCCAATCCGAGTTCATGGCCGAATGGTTAAAGTAACAGATTTGCAGTTTATAGGCTCGGGTTCGAATCCCGCTTCGATGTTAAAGTTGTCCAAATTCCATGAAAAATGGCATAGACTCAAATTAAACGAGACGAATGAAACGATTTGCCTGAAACTGAATTACAAGAATCAAAACAATTCGAGTTTGAATTTGCCTGAACATTGACACGAAAACCCTGAATTTGGTTTCGCTCCATTAAGCGAAAATGGTCTTTTTGTGCTGTTTCGAACAATGACCATTTCGCTTCAAAAACTCAATTTTTCCTTGAATCAGAATCAGGGAAGCATTTCAAGGATTCGGGAATGCGTGCAATCGATTCCCCGAATAAAATTACTCCTAGGGGGTCATTTTTAGAATAAAAAAGGCATAGACTCAAATGAAACGAAACGAAAGGTCTGAAACGATATGAATGAAACGAACACAGATGGAACGAATACAAATGAATGGATCAAATAAAACGATATGAATGAAACGATTTCATTTCCAGACGGCGTTCGGAAACGGGTTTGAATTTGCTTGAATATTGACACGAAAACTCTGAATTTGGTTTCGTTTCATTCGTATCTTTTTTTTCGATCGTCTCATTTTTATCGTTCTATCCTCTTCGTAACGAATACAAACGAATCGATCAAATAAAACGATACAAATGAAACGATTTCATTTCCAAACGGCATCTGGAAACGGATTTGAATTTGCCTGAATATTAACACGAAAACCCTGAATTTGATTGATTTTCATGATGTCGTTTCATTCGTATCTTTTTATTCGTATCGTTTTAGTCGATCGTTTCATTCATATCGTTCCATTCTCTTCATTCCATTAGAGACTATGCCAAAAAAATCGATCCCAAAAAAACATAAATGTTCACTTTTTTCTGCGCCACCCTGTATTTTTTCAAGATAGCCTACGAGAGATTTTTTTATGACAAAAAACTATGTTGAAAGTGAGACATAGTTTAATATAAAACAGAATAAAAAAGTTTAAACTACGATGTTAAAAACGCCTTTTTGCCTGACCTATTGGTATTTTCGTAAAAATTTGTGCTTTGTACTAATTCTTTGTAGCTGTAGCCATTTCTTATCAAACAAACACTTTTAGCTACACAACATCAATAAATAACACTTTACGAAAAGAATCACTTATTATGCTATTTTTCTCTAAAATATTTTCGAAGAAAAAGATTTTAATTTCTATTTTACTGGTGCTAGTGGCAATTTATTTGAGAAAAAGATGGAAAGCACCGGGAATTCCAGCGCATCTTCTTGGACATAGAGTTGATTTTTATCCGGAATTTATTGATGAAAAGACACACCAGGAGCTTTTGAAAATTTTGAAAGGAATGAAGGTTTTTCCGACGAATGCTCAAGATTTACAGGTATAAAAAGGCTAATTTTTTTCTCTCTAGGTCCCCATGATGAGCATCCACAAAGGCCAAAGCTCAATTTTTAAACACAAAAACGATGTAAACTCAGGACTCACATGGGATAAACTCAAATTTTCAACAAAAAAATTTTTGTCTGATTTTTTATATCCAGGGGTTTTCCGTCATGTGGAACTCAAATCTTATTGAGTTATGACGCAGCAAAGTGCCAAAAAGGTGCAGGCAAAGGTGAAAATTTAAAAAAATTTCGCCAATCGACTCAGCTCTCCGAGCACTTCAAAACGAATATCATATCATGGGGCTTGACACATGGCCGATTGGCTAACATGCTCGGCCATTCACTCATAGGGAATGGGTTCGAACCCGCGCCCAAAAGTCATTTTTTATTTTGTTGTCGAAATTCATGAAAATTTTTTGCATATCCGTATTAGTATCATATCATGGGGTGTTGGGGTTTTGACCAATGGCCGAGTGGCTAACTTGCTCGTCCTCCGCTCGTAGAGCGCGGGTTCGATCCCGCGCCCAAAATTAATTTTTTTAAATTTGTTGGCGAAATTCA
Source organism: Acrobeloides nanus (assembly GCA_900406225.1). NCBI lineage: Eukaryota > Metazoa > Nematoda > Chromadorea > Rhabditida > Cephalobidae > Acrobeloides > Acrobeloides nanus. The sequence continues at coordinate 17,628 of OZJO01014556.1, read as the reverse complement.
TGAAAATTTTTGCATATCCACATTTTTATGCGGGGAACACGATTGCTCAGTTATTTTTCAATGAAAACTTTTGGAAAAATTTGAATATCGAAAATCTCTCAGAAAACCCCTCTATGGGTCAATTTTTTCAATGATCAGATGCAAAACTGATCTGCGAACTTTTGAATCGACCTTTCTTCACCAAAGCATTACTTTTTAGTTTTATAACACTACTTATGAACATATTGGCGAATCTGAACCACTTGACCCCGAATTAGGCTGTACTAGTCGTTATCTGGTCCCGAACGCCGCACGAACACTTTGTATTCTACCTAACAGATTTGATTTAGCCAAACATTTTATGACCTATGGAGGAATTGATGGATTGAAGGAAAATTTTGAGGTAACCCAATTAAACATGAATTATATAAGCCTTTAAAAGACCAGTCTACACGGAAAAAAGTTGCCATAATTTGTACATATTCGGAAAGTTCATGAAAAATGGAGCATTTTTTGTTTTTACGGCATGTCCTGAATCGCTAACGGTTTCGATATAATCGCGTGTGAAGTTGGCAAAAATTGAAATCTGTGTATTACAACGAAAACATGAACATAAATAATTTTTAACTTGCATCGATTAAAAGTTGTTTATTGAAGCGACTATAATTGTAATACACATTTCAAATTTCGCCAACTTCAAACGTGGTTATCTCGAAACCATTAGCGATTCAGGACATGCCGTAAAAAAATGCTCCATTTTTCATAAACTTTTCGAATATGTACAAATTATGGCTACTTTTTTCCGAGTAGAGCTATTTGTATTTGATAGAACTGTATGTCCCTTTAAGAGAAGGAAACATGCATAAATTTACCCTATCCAACTGCTTATCCTCATCCACACTTCTTGTTGTCCTCATCTTACTGTCTAACTCTACCCTCTTTCGATACCTTATAAAATAAACTAAACGTTTTAGATGCTAGCCTCACGAATGCAATCGTTTGGTCGCTATATTTTTGACATTAAAGATTACCCGGTTATGGAAAATTTATTTTACTCTGAAGAATTTATAAGATCTGCTAAAAAGATTTGCCCTATCAATAAACAAGTGTTGGATCCGTTTCAATTCCATTTTATCATACAGGTGTGCTTTTTTAAAATTTGAAACAAAGTGGACTGTGGCAGCCCATCGTGCTCTGCCACCCCGTACCCGAAAAATATTTTCCACAAAAATGCCCTTTTTGAAAATCTACAAAAATCCAATTTAGATTCCCGGTCAGACTCTTCCAGTCCATTTGGATGCTCAATACTTAGAACATGCAACACGCTTCCAATACCCAACTTGGTTACCAGTAGTCATGGCTGGCTCTGGCATCTACCAAGACAATGTTATTGATCAAGTTCAAGTATGTCATAAGAATTCATTTTTGGAATATATGAAACTTTTCAGGGAGTAGCCTACTTGCATGAATGGAACGATACAAGTTTAGGTGGTCATCTATCCATTTATAACAAGTAAGTCGTTTGTCATTTGTATAAAATTATATTTTTTTAGAGACAATAACAATCCTGACTATGAAATTCCTTATCCTAGAGGTGTTGGCCTCATGGATGGAGCGAAAACAATGCATGCTTCGACAGTTTTTCGGCCAAATGATCATTTGCCTATACTGCCCAAGAATGCAAAAAATGAATTAGTTTATCAGGAAGATGATGATATTTGGGAATTACGGTCGGATGACAAGGTTTTGAATAAGTAAGGCGCTTTTCATGTATCTAGGGCATAAAAAACAAAAATGGAAAAACTTAGGTCGAAGTTTGCTACCCACAGATTGAAATCTACCAACCCTACCTATAATGTCTTTTTAGATACCAAACAACAGATTTCCGAATTACTCTCGTCTACCGTTCCCGTTGTTTTGAATCCGAAGAAAAACGTCAAAGATTTCTCAAATGGCACAAATCCGGAGAAAATGTCCGCCCAGTTGAAGTTGTTTTGGATGAACTTAAAACTGAACTTGTGAAAAAATATGGATACAATAGAGAATCCTTGGACTCCATATCGAAAATTGACTTGGCAAATGCTCTTACTGACACATTTTTGAAGTACCCTCTACCGACAAATGCGATTATTCCACTTAACTATTGTGCTCTGCCTGTTATTTTTCCTTCGACACAAATTATTTTTGATTGGATTTGTTAAACTTTTTAAATTTATTTTAAAATATTTGTATTTTATTTAAAAATAAATTTCTTATTTTTTTCATAGTTTTTACATTCATCTTATATAAGTGGAATTGCAACCTTTAGGTTGCAAATAGCAACTTCAGATAGGATTTGCAACCTCTTTAACCATAACTGAAAAATTGCAACCTCTATTTTTTTCACGTAATAGGGCAATAGGACGGAATGCATCGCATGGTTTTTATAGGACTGAGCGCACAATGAATGAGCGCACGGACTGAGCGCACATTTTTGAAGGAAAATGTGCACTCAGTCCTTGTGCGCCCAGTCCGTGCGCTCGCACTTTGTGCGGTGCATTCCGTCCTATTGCCGTAATAGTTAGATGCGTATGCACTGGAGAGAGTTTTGGCCAAAAAAGTCGAATTTTGGTTTAAAAAAATTGGATTTTCGCTGAAAATCTAATTTGGCTATAAAATCGAATTTAGGCCAAAAAATTGAAATTTGACCAAAAATCGAATTTTAGCCATAAAATCGAATTTGGTCAAAAATCGATCCGGCATTATCCACTGAGAGATCATGGTGAATGGATTTTGTTATTGGTGGGATGACAATGGTTTGTGATCAAAATTTCTGGCTTTTTTGATTGAATTTTTTGCAGATGTGAAACATGAGTGCGAATTCTGGACAGAAATGGCAAAAGGCAATTCAACTTGAACGTATATCTTTAAAATTATGCAAACTAGTCAGTAGAAAAAAAATATCTTGAAAAAAGTTACACTTTTCAAGCTTTGAAATTTCACTTTTTTTCTAGTCACTAGTCACTCATCGATAACTAGTCAACGCTAGTCAAAAAAATGTTGACTAGTGACTAGAAAAAGTGACTAATGACTAGAAAAAAGTGAAATTTCAAAGCTTGAAAAGTGTAACTCTTTTCAAGATAACCTACTGACTAGTTTCCATAATTTTAAAGATATACGTTTTAGCTTCAAAAAAACCTAACTAGTCATGGGATTATCTGTCAAAAACTTATACTATTCACCCATTTTATTTCCTAGTCACTAGTCAACAATTGAAACAGGCCCAATTTGATCGCTTGGAGGCCACCATCAAAGCCAAATGCCCTCGCAAAAAATAACCGCATCATGTTCCATTATGACTAGTGTTGCGCAATTTACGTAAAATATGTAAGTTTTTGCACTTTGATAAGTTCGACAGCAAGTCAGACAACATAGAAACTTTTAAATTATTTTTGAGCTAAAAAAAGTTTAATAAAAATTTCTTATTGTCTGACTTGCTGTCGAACTTAAGAGCAAAAACTTACATATAATTTACATATTTTACGTAAATTTACATTTGTAAATTTACAACTGCACAACACTAATCATGGCAATGCCCTGTCGAAGGCCGGGTCGTCCAATCCATCAACGACAAAGAGTGGGACTTACTCGAGCTACTCTCCCACAGAAGCCCCTACAAACTACCACGTCAACTGCTCGCTCAAAAATTGGCAAATGGGCAAGGCCTACAACGATTTGGATGAACTTGTCGCTGACGTCAAAGTGTGGATTGCCTCCAAGGATCGCCACTTCTTTGTCGCGGAATTGACCGACTGCCACATAAATGGGAAGCAGAAATTGAAGCGGATGGAGATTATCCTCCAGAATGATCATTTGATTATGTTTTTTCATAGCTTTTACGATTATTTATTTAAATAAAATATAACAGCAAAAAAGGGCACTATAACTTTTGTCACGAGTTTTGTCACGCTAACTTTTGTCACGAAAAACTTGAGGTTTTCAAATTTACGGTTTTTGTATTTATATCCGTAATCAAAGTTAGCGTGACAAAAGTTATAGTTTTATGATGACGTGACGAAAGTTAGCGTGACAAACAAAATTCATGACAAAAGTTATAGTGCCCAAAACATCCGCATTAATTATGCACCAACCCAATAGTTAACCCGAAATTCGCAAAAATGAAAAACTTACTGCCTAAAAGTTTTGTACTTCCGAAATGTTTACAGACCAAAAATTACGATTTTTTGGAGAAAATGGCACAATTTTTAACCAATGCGAATTTAATAATCTTAAAAAAATTTGAAATTTAATATACGTGATCTAAATTTAAGAAAATTGTTTGAATTTAAGGAAAAATGACACTCCTAGGGTATAGCTCTATTAGAGAGTGTAGAAAAAACTAGAAAAAATACTGTAACTAATAAAGTGTTTTCATTTGAACTTGAACAACATCCGATGAATTTCTTTCATATCCCTCGAGTCTATTATCTTTCCTGCGCAGAATAAAATTCTTGATGACATCTCTGTACGCTTTGACTGTTAAAAACATGGTTAGAACATTTAGAAAAGCATGTAAAGATGAGATTTCCAATAAGATTGATGTTATATAAACAACATTTTTGATCCGAAACAGAACAGACATGGCCATAAAAACATATGGACATACTAAAGTTATGAAAGGGATTGTTGCCTAAAAATGAACGAGTTATACTAGAGACTGAAATTAGGACCGTATTTCCTAATGTGGAGCCCAAAAACCATATTTTGGACTCCACAGCCACACAGGAATTTCAACTGGATATAATTTTTACGGTTTTTAGTACTCCCACCAACAAATTGGCGTATGTTTGGAAAAAATCGGAGAGTCCCGCAAGGCGAGTCCCCCCCCCCGAAATTAGAAGGAGGGCTTTAGGTGGGGGTTTGTACACGTGTGTTCGGGCCGGTCCCCGGTGATGATTTTATTATCGAGGTTTGATTGTACTTTTAATCTATAACCTTTTATAAAACGTCACATTTTATCTTGTTTGTTTTTCTTATGTTTTCTCATAATTGAGTTTGAAAATGTTGCCTACAATATTTTTTTCACATACTTGAATGAACAAAGCAATAATCAACTGACGCTCAAGGGATCTAATTTTCTCGGAACTTTTCGTNATGTTGCCTACAATATTTTTTTCACATACTTGAATGAACAAAGCAATAATCAACTGACGCTCAAGGGATCTAATTTTCTCGGAACTTTTCGTTAATAACCTCTTAAAACATATGAAAACATAAACACTTCCGCCAGCTATTATCAACACGTATAGCAAGATTTCTGTCACACACAGGGCTACAAAGATCTTTGTGGATAAAGCAGATCCGACTAGAGCACCACATTTGAGCCAAGAAAGATCGGGTGCCGTGGGGAAAGTTTCTTGAAGATATTTGTGAATGTGGGGAACGCTCTGATCGGATGCGTAAATTAAAGCGATCAGGCAGGGAAGACCGTTGGCAAAGTGGAAGAGAGCGATGCCAAGGATGACGGATCTTTTGTGGAAAATGTCCATTGGCTGGCCCATGACGGATCTGAAATGTTTTAATTTTCCGAAATTTGAGATACCCCATACACAGTTGCACAACCCCGATAAAATTTTACCGGGGTAGGTCATGGGGTGGGAGGGAGGAGGGTAGGTCATGCGTTATTCTATGGGAGGAGGGGATAGGCCATCAATCCTGGCTCCAGAGACAAAAAAAGTTGAAAAAAGGTCGCCAAGTGTAGAGAGGGGTCATAAAAACAAACATTTTGGACCAGGGTCTGTGCAACTGTGACCCCATACATGGGCAGGGGGTACATATATATATCCCAACCCCGCATTTGTTCGGAAGTTGTCTCTCTCCCCTCTCCCGCATTTTTGGCCTGGCGGTTTTTTATATTTTTTGACCTTTTTGATTTTTTTGATCATTTTTGATGAACTTTTTGGTAAAAAATGGTAAATTTTGGTCATTTGAACTTCTTTCCATTTGTAAGCTTATGTNACCTTTTTGATTTTTTTAATCATTTTTGATGAACTTTTTGGTAAAAAATGGTAAATTTTGGTCATTTGAACTTCTTTCCATTTGTAAGCTTATGTCCCGATCCTCTCCCCTACTGAGTGACCATACCTATATCTATAATACAGAGCACAAACTATAGCTGCCCCACACGCTCCTAACAGTTCGATTAATAGAAACATGACGCTATAGTTAGCATAAAATAAGTTTTCTATATGGTCAGCCAGCCCAAGGATACACATTATTGGAGCCGGAAACAAACTAAGCGGCACATAGAGCACAGTTAGATTCACATCCATAAGATAGGACCAAACCTAGATTTTTTGCATAATTTTATGTTTACAGCCATATGTGAATAGGAGGTCCATAAATAGACCCACCCCCGCTCTTGGAGGCTTGACAATCCCCCCCCCCGCTATTTTTTGACCTTCTGCCGACTAGGAGGCATTTTTTCAAAAAGGGGTTTTCCCAAAAACATAAGAGAACCCTTATAATTGGAGATTTTTATCAAAATTCAGAGTGCACCCCCCCCCCTCACCCATCGTGGATAAGGGTTTATTTTTCCGAAAGTTAGTGGTGGAGAGGGGTCTAACCGAAAATAGCGGGTAGGGGGTCATTTTTTCAAAATTTTCAATAAAAAAATGACATTTTTCACCAAAAATGGCTCAAAAATTGCTATTTTTGTTCAAAAATGCCAGATTTGGTTCAGATCCTGGCAGAAAAATTAAAGCAGGGTGATATATAAAAAATCTCACCACGATATTCAACAAAAACCACTTATAAGTCCTCATCTCCAACGGACTCTTCCATATGATCACGATCAAGGCAAACAATGTCGCAAATGTATCAATCCAAAAATTTACGTATTGCCTAGTCTTAATCCCATTAACAAAGTCTTTATCAATAGGTTGAAATTCACTGCTATTGTCATAAGAAAAATTGCTGCTAGCCATTTCTCGTTCTAGTTATTGCAGGTATAGAAAAATAAGAACAAGTGACTCGCGTGCCCGAGATGAGAAAAATGGATGTTTGCTTGCTTCAACTTCGTTTTAAATGAAGTTGAATGTCTATATACTAATTAAAAGTGAGGTAAAGGTTGAGATGAATGTAAGGTAAAGGTTGAGATGAATAGATTCTAGTTATTGAGCAAACTTCAAACAAGATTGGATAAAGATAGAGACAGGCACATGAAAATTTTTTTATTCATTCCTTTGACAGTTTGANTGAATAGATTCTAGTTATTGAGCAAACTTCAAACAAGATTGGATAAAGATAGAGACAGGCACATGAAAATTTTTTTATTCATTCCTTTGACAGTTTGAAGACAAACATGTAGTGTATAGAAAAAGCATTAATTAAGGCAGTTTTGAGAAAAAATCAATTTTTATCAACCAAAAAATAATCATGCGAAGACAGGGTTCAATTCCGTTCGCCCACAAACTTTTTGCCTTTTATAAAAATGTTTAAATATGATTTTTAATTAATTTTTACGAATTTTTTATTTTTAAAAATATTCAAATTATAAAATAATAATTCAAAAAGTTTAATAGTTATCAAAATGAACATGATTTTGGGTGAAAAATTATCGAAACACAGAGTGAATTCGCAGTGAGCACATTTGATGAAAGATATCTCATTGCATCCAGGACGGTCACACTTTTTATTAATGTCAGCAAAACAAAATTGCATTGAAGTGACACATTCACCAATCTCTTCTTCCAGTATATCAGCTAGAGAAAAGGCTTTTCGGATAAAATTTCGGAACTTCGGTGCACAAAATTGGTTGAAGACGATGGATTGTAATTGAAAAATGTTTTCTCGTTGAAAAAGAGCGATCTTCGCATTGATAATTGTAAAGCCATAAAAAATGATGCTTATTTGAAAATAAAACTTGAATATTTAAAAATAAAAAATTCGTAAAAATTAATTAAAAATCATATTTAAACATTTTAATGAAAAAGTAAAAAAATTTGTGCGGCGAAAGGAATCGAACCCTGCATTACTTGGCAATAAGTCGAGCACACTACCACCTCACCATGAATGGCTTGTTAAATAAAGGGATTTAAATTGGATAAAATCAACAGTTACAACGTTTTTTGGAAATTTAGCTATCAATATAGCTAAATTTCCAATAAGTGAGGGTAAAATAAAATATGGCGTTGGGGTTTTAAACCATGCTCTTTCACGCTGTGGATGTCGATTTTTCATAGCCAGATTTTAAGTTGCGACCCTTTACAGTGAGCCTTCTGCGTAGGAAGCGAGAGCAAAACCACTGAGGAGAGGGGAGGGGGTACATCGGCCCTCAGGATGGATGAATGACCTTTCAGGGGGGTATACCAGCCCTCAGGATGGATGGATAAATGGCCTTTCGGGGGGTAAAATTGATTTTTTCTAAAAACTGTCTTGTTAATGTTTTTTCTATACATTTTTACTACATGTTTGTCATAAAACTGTCAAAAGAATGAATAAAAAATTTTCATATGCCAGTCTCTATCTTCATCCAACCTTGTTTTGAGTTTGCTCGATACTTAGAATCAGTTTATCTCACGCTTTACCTCACACTTAATTAATATATAGACCTAATTTAAATGAAGTTGAAGCAAACATGTACTTTCAAGGAAAATTTTTTAGTTCCATAACATGTTTTAACATAAGATGAAAATGCAATTTTATCGACGTGTAAGAGGTTACCCTGATGGTCGAGTGGCTATGAGGGTAACCTCTTAGACTCTCGGCTTATATCAATTGCCTGTAGGTTCGATTTACCATAGAAACCGAAGGTTTTTGACCCTGCCAAAAAATTAGAACCACATATTCTCGGAGCGAGGCCGAGCTGTACTCAGTGGCTCGGCTGCAGGCCGAGCTTCGTGTACGGGTAATAAATACAGCTTCTTTTCCCCTCCGAGCGCGAAGCGCTCAGTCCCCCAGTTTATGTTTTGCTATGTGCAATAATCGCTTTTTATATCAACATTTATTAACACTTTTTTCTTGCCTGTTCATATAAATACGCGTTTCAAAGCTACAATAAAAGAAAGAACTTGTACAGAACTTTGGATAATCAAATATAATAATTAAAATTTAAACAAAATTTTGCGATCACATACACGGGAGAGCTTCTAAAGAGAGTGATGTAAAAGTGGAAAATATTTAAATAATAAGATTTTTTAAAATATATGGGTGTACAAATATATACAGGGTGCGTGAAAAGTTCGTGATCACTTTTTTGAAATGTTGATATTTGACTATAGAAGTCGAAGTTTTTGACGAAATTTCGACATTTCTAGGGTTTCTCTATGCGTCGAACACGAATCTGCCGTTATTTTTGGTCCTAGACCTTGGGAATATGATCAAAATTGGCTGACAAAGAACAGACCTTTTTTGGGATTTTACTCTTGTAAAGGTACCTTCCCGTGGAAAATCAAAAAATTCCTTTGGATTCGTGTTTCCCATATCGAAAAACCCCTGGATACCAAATTTCAGCTGATTTGGAGAACTTTTGACCACGGGAAGGTACCACCCCTACGAGGGTAAAATCCTGGTCTGTTTTTGTCTGTTTTATAAGCCATGTTTGACCATATTCCCGAGGTCTAGGAGAAAAAATAACGGCAGATTCTCGTTCGACGCATAGAAAAACCCTAGAAATGTCGAAAATTTTGGCAAAAATCGACTTCTATACTCAAATATCAACATTCAAAAAAAGTGAGTACGAACTTTTAACGCACTCTGTAAAATAAAAAATTTTAAAAAATAGTTTAATTGGTTTCGTTCGAGCTTGCAGCTGCGGCATTTTGTGAAGGGAACTTATGCGTTCCAGTGGTAGGGATTCTTCTTGTGAAGTCCCATGTTTTGCATGCCTCCAGCGCCGCCATATGCTGGAGCATAGTTGCCAGAAAGTTGTGGTGGCGGAGTTGGCTGGGCACCACCTAAAATATAATTGGTATATTCATCTAGGCGATTTTTTGGGACAACTATCTCGATTTTTAAGAGAACGCGTGTGTTAATATATTCAATTACTTACCCATATTCAAACCACGATCCTTCGAACCACCATTTGGTACACCATACTTGTCCTGTTGCTGACCCTGGCCATAAATTTTTTGAGCTGTGTTCATGCGCATGTCATTAATGTTCATCGAGTCGTCCAAAGTTTGTTGTGGAAACATCGTCGCTGGAAGTTTATGTTGCGGTGTACTTCCTGGGAACATTAATGGGAAAGAAAGATTTGGTGCATATGATCCTGGCATCTAAAAATTAATTATGTTGAAAAAAATTGATTTTTGTGAAATTTAGACAATTTTTAAATTTTTGAATCGGATTCGTGCTCATCGTCCTCGGAAAGCCCAAGACGACACCCATATAGGCTATAAAATTCAACGATTTGAATTTCCTACAAAAGATTTGTGTAATGAAACGAAAACATGAAAATCTTTTTTTTGAATTTTATAGGCTTGGTGTTACTCGTTTAAAGCATTTCTGGGACGAGGATTTCGATTCTGATATTTCAAAAATTCGTTTTCCATTTCGACTCAGCTCAACGTTAACGAGTAAAACGAAGTATATATTTTACAAAGACGTTAACGCTTCACATGGCTTAGTGGTTAGTGTGCCAGGATTTGCAATTATAGGTCTCGGGTTTGAATCCCGCATCAAATTTAAAGTTGAAAACTTTTGCATATGACGCGGAATTCGAACCCGCGACCTATAAATGCATTTCTAGCACACTAACCACTCGGCCATATGGATCGTTAGTGCCTTTGTACAATATATACCTCATTTTACTCGTCTTGTTGAGCTGAGTTGAATGGTGTGACTCGTTTTTAAAATTTCAATTTCCTCCAATTTTTGCAAAAAAAAACCGCCATGCCTTCTCTTTTTATGTATTTCACAGAAAAATCCTAATTTCACAACTCCTCTTACCTGGAACAACGAAGACAAGTTTGGCTGGAAGAGCGCCGTCGCCGCTGGAATGTTCGAAGGTGGTCCCGTAAATCCTGGTGGTGGTGGCACAGCCGAACTATTCGAGTTGTCCATCGTGGTGCGCTGTTGATTCTGCGCCAAGTTCGCGGTGTTTGCCATAGTAACAGCACCCAAATTTTGGTTGGAGTATGTCTTGGGCATGTCATAATGCTGATCCGAGCGGTGCTGTTGTTGGCTGTGTTGTTGGTGTTGTAAATGACTCTGCATAGTGGGTGGTGGAGCTTGAGCGGTGGAGGCGGTTGCAGACGCCATTGCTGGTGGTAGCATAGCTGTGAGAGAGGCTATGTCCATCTGGTTCATGAATGGATACTAAAATGATAAAATGGATTTTAGGGGTTGGAATAAAGCCTAAACGTAAGCCTTAAAAAGCTTAAGCCTAAGCTTAAGCCTAAGCATAAGCCTAAGCTTAAGTCTAAGCCTAAGCCTAAGCTTAAGTCTAAGCCTAAGCTTAATCCTAAGCTTAAGCCTAAGCTTAAGCCTAAGCTTAAGCCTAAGCCTAAGCTCAACAATCAAATTCCTTACACTCAAAAATGCCGCTGCCATTCCTGCATCATCGGTTCTCATACCCGCAGTGACCGGACTGTACAAGTTCATGTTCATGTAAGAGTTCATATACGGATTGCTATAAGCAGCAAAATTCTGTGCTTGTGGGTACAATGGTTGCTGATTTAGCTGTTGTGCTTGGGTCTGTTGATGTTGAGCCGGTGATTGTTGCACTTGTTGGTGGTGGTGCTGCTGTTGCTGGGCTTGTTGTTGAGCATGCTGTTGCTGCTGCTGTTGTTGTTGTTGAGCAACCGACTGTGAGCTTTGATAGCTTTGACTCTGCGTACTGGTGGTGTTTGGTTGCAAGGGTTGTTGTTGCTGCTGCTGAGTCTGACTTTGGCGTTGTGTCGAATCCGGATGTGAGATGGTCAAGATGTGGTGGGATTGAGCCTGTGTCTTGTTGGTGGTAGTACCCGGAGGATAGCTCAAAGTCGACGTGTTGGCATAAGAGAGGCCAGAACCCTGGCGAAGTTTGTTGAGCGGGTCTTGTTGCTGCTGTTGTTGGAGCTGTTGAGTTTGAGCTTGTTGTTGAGGATGGCCATTGGTTTGATGAGAAGCTGCGGCATAGGAGCCAGGTTGAGTGGTTGATGAGGGAGCTGTGCTCTTAGCTGGGCTTACATCAATATGGTTGAGCTTCGACAATGCGTGATCAATCTAAAAATTGTATTTTCCAAAAAAAAATTTTTTTTATTCTCTTACCTCCAATCTTTTTGGCGAAATTTCAGTTTGGGTATTTGCAGAGGACAAGAAAGAGTTGGCCACTTGCTTGTAATTATCTACATCATTTTCCCGTGACGTTGGACTTGAGTCCGCGTAGAACCCAAATTGGTAATCCGTTACTGCTCCACCAACATCTCCACCCGTTACGAATTCTACTGTGTTGTTAAAGCTGGCTTGTGGAGTCGGCGCGAAGCGAGATTGTTGTTGTTGCGGCGGTTTAGCATCGACCGACGAAGACTGGAATGATGAGAGGAGATTGGCCACTGTTGACTAAAATTTGAACATTTTTAGTAAAAAAATTTTCACATTAAACCCTAAGCCAGAGCCTAAGCCTAAACCTAAGCCCAAATCTAAGCCTAAACCTAAGCCAAACCCTAAGCTTAAACCTAAAACTAAGCCAGAGCTAGAGCCTAAGCCTAAACATAAGCTAAACCTAAGCCTAAACCTAAGCCCAAGCCTAAACCTAAGCTTAATTCGACAATAAAACTCATAAAGGATGTCCACTTTTATTCTTACCGTCGTATTAGCACCCGATGAAGGAGCAGAGATTGAAATTCCGAGATCATTTTTAAGTTGATTGGTCAAGTTTTCCGTCTGGTACGCTTGCGATTGTTGTTGGGCATGCGATCGATTCGTAAATGTCAAACCACCTATTTGATGAGAAGCCGAATCGTTGGCACTTCCTCGAGAGATACTCAGAGTATCCGACGAGTGAAGTGGTCCATCCAATGATAGATCTTTGCCATAGGAAGAGCCAGAGTTGCCGAAAATCGAGGATTGTTGATATGGTCTAAAATTATACATACATATATGTGGTGGGTAGTGAGTAAACGACGCACCAAGATTCCGATGTGCAGACAGGATCAAAATAAAAAAATGACTTTTGGGGGCGGGATCGAACCCGTGACCTATGAATGAAGGCCGAGCATGTTAGCCAATCGGCCATGGGTCAAACCCCCAAAACCCCATGATATGGTACTCTAAAGCGCTCGGTAAGCTGAGTCGATTGGGGGCAATTCTTTTAAATTTTGACTCATCCCTGCACCTTCTCGGTATTTTGGTGCACCATGAGTATAAGTGTATATCTTACTTTTGCGGAGAAACCGACGGACTTGGCTGGCACTCTTTTTCATAGCTTCTCTGGGGCGGTTCAATAGGTCCTGGTGCTTGACTAGCCGGTTGAATAATTTCCACCTTCTTGCGCATAGCTGCAGCTGCTGCGAAAGACATGGGTTTACCGGGCTCTGGTTGTTTGGGAGCCGAACTATAGCTTTGTACAGGTTGTTGCTGGTGGTGAGTTTGTGGCTCACGGCGGCTGAACACCAGAGGAGTGTTGCTCTAAAAAAATTTTTATTGAAAAATCGTGCCCAAAAATTCTTTCAGAATCGTATTCTCTATCGTTGAAAACCCCTACTAATGTAAAAAATCGAAAAATTTCTTCAGGATCTTGTTCCCATGAAAAATTACGCATATGCAAAAATTTTGAGCTCTTTTTGACAAAATTGACCCAACGAGGATCGAACCTAGCCCTATAAACTGAATGCATAGCCTAGTGGATAAAGCGTTAGAAGTCAAATTCGAAATATAAAATTTATATGACGATATGGGTGTCGTTTAGAGCTTTTTTGGGGTGCTGAATATGATGATAATGTTTATTTTGGACAAACAAATTCTATTAGGGTATCAATTTATTGAAGTTCTTGTATTAGGTTAAATTTGTGTCACAATTAAAAAATTTCTTCAGGATCTTGTTCCCCATAAAAAATTACGCATATGCAACAATTTTGAGCTATTTTTGACAAAATTGACCCATCGGAGATCGAACCTAGCCCTATAAACTGAATGCATAGCTTAGTGGGGAAAGCGTTAGAAGTCAAATTCAAAACATATGACGATATGGGTGTCGTTTAGAGCTTTTTTGGGGTGCTGAACACGAATTTGATATTAATTTTGAAAAATTTGGAAAAAATTTTCTTACCCAGTTTAGCTCTTCATTATCACCATTTGAAGCATCCTCTTCCTTATTATTCTGCATGTTATTATCCCACATTGATATCGGAGCCGAAAACCCGCCATCGCCCGCCTCGTCACGATTACGATCATCACGTCTAGGTGGACGAGTCGATCCACCTCGTCCTCCACGTCCTCCTCTTGTCGTACCACCACTGGCACCACGACCACGTCCTGAACGATTGCCACGATCCCCTCTGTCAAATCTTTCAGATCTCTCTGCTCTTTCTGGACGATCTGTACCATCTTGACGGGGTTGGCTTTCGAAACGATCTTGACGGTTTTGGTTTTCGAAACGATCTTGCCGGTCCGTGCGATCTGGGCGTTCACTTCGGCCACGACCTCGTCCTCGGAAGCCTTGGCCTCGTCTTTCGACGAAATTTTCTTTTTCTTCAACGTGTGCCGAAACTGAATCATTTTTCTTCGTCTTTCTGTTTTTGCTCTCCGTCCAACGTTCTTGTTCATCTTCTCGTTCAATAATGGCCAAAATTGCGTCCTCGACATTGTTGCTGCTGTCAAAAAGTGCGATCTCTGCTGTGTTCTGATTGCATCTTGCCGCTTCCATGACCTAGAATAAATTTTTATAAATGGCAAAAAAATATGTTTCCAAGGGGAATCGAACCAGTGGCCTTTGGGGTGATGAATTTTTAAATTTTTATAGCATGATGGGTGTAGTTTAGAGTTTTTCTATGATGCTGCAAAACGATGCTGGAGTCAGAATTTGAATTTTTGGAAACTGATTGGATTTATGTATTGGTTATATACCTGTCTGACCATTTTTTGGAAAGCAACTTTTTCGCCATCAAAAGTAGCTGAATCTTGAGTGATTTGTGCAATACGTAATTGCTCTTGAGTCGGAGTAGGAACCACTTGGTTAGCAAGTTCACTTTTGCCACCCATAATTGCTGAAGCTGAAAAGTATTTTTTGTTGATATAAAATTTTGAAATTTTGAAAAATATGATATCTAACACGACTTATCAAAAGGTGAGCTTATCAACACGTGGACTTATCAAAAGGAAATAAAGAAAAAAGAAGAACAACGAAAAGGGCTTAGGTTTAAGATTAGAGAGCTAGTTTACTATTTGTGTGGCACCTTCATGATCCGAAATTCAAAAGTTTTTCTTTAAAATCAACTAAAAATCTTCTAGGGTTTTTTAGTCGAGACACACGTTATCGATGTTATTTCTGCATGAAAACATAGAAAAAATGCCTAGCGTTACCCGNCTTCATGATCCGAAATTCAAAAGTTTTTCTTTAAAATCAACTAAAAATCTTCTAGGGTTTTTTAGTCGAGACACACGTTATCGATGTTATTTCTGCATGAAAACATAGAAAAAATGCCTAGCGTTACCCGAAGTGCTCTAGGGGTCGCCTCCCTGGGTATATATACTTTTTCTAAGTTGTTTTTTCTAATACACTTTTTCTAATATACTTTTTCTAAGTTTTGTTTTTCGAGTATACACTGCCCTGGAGCACACCGGGTAACGCGAAATGGTGGACTATCAAGTTTTGTGAACTTTTACAGCACTTTTTCTAGGTTTTCATTCAAAAATAACATCAGTAACTTGCCCCTCGACTAAAAAACCCTAAAGTTTTTAGTTGATTGTAAAGAAAAAATTTTTAATTTTGAACCATGATAGTGCCACACAACTTGGAGCTAGTTCACTAAGATTTTTCATGTCATTTTAAGGGGTTTTCTTTTACAACTTTTTATGATTCGCTAAAATAAGAATTTCGACCCTGTTGGGATCGAATCCGCGCCCAATAACATGAATGGCCAGCATCCTAGAAATTAGTCCATGCTTTCTCAGCTTTTTGGAACCTAATCATGAAACAGATTATATCTCGAAAAAAAATCAAAAAGTAAAAGTTTCGCAACTTTCCTTTAACTTTCTAAATAAAAATGCTCATTTGGATCAATAAATAAAAATGATCTCATCCACCTCTGATAAAGTAAAACGCTTCAAAATTCCCATCACATGGTATAAAAAATTTCTCAAAAACATCGAGCTGCCCGCTTATCTCACGACTTTTAGCGCGCAGTACACAACACTACTCAATAAAGAAACAAGAGATTTCATTTCGCTTTCGTGCGTGCCATCGGGTGACCAATACGCAATACCACCGTATTTTGCAAACGTATGAAGAAAATGTATGGGATGTCTAGGGGAGAAATCGATATAATCTTGAAGAGAAGTTTGAAATTTTTTTTTAAAATATACAAACTTGAATATTTGTAACCTATTTCTATAGAAAAATTCAAGAAAGAGGGTAGAGGTAACACCAAAATTGAGACTTAAAATTTTTGAAAATTAACAAAAAGTACGGTATTTCCTATAAAGAATGAAATTTTGGCTAAATGCCAAGTCGTGCTATTTTTATGGGCGTGCGAAAGAAAAATGCGCAAGAGTGATGCGACAGTAGTAGCGCCACAAAAAAGTTGAAAACAAGATTGATTTTCTAAACAAAATGTGTAAAATGACAAAATATGACTAGAGACTGCCACGTGAAAAAAATTTTGCTGATTTGTTTCGGAATTTTTTGCTAAAAATGTCCAAAATATGTGTAGAAACAACTCTAAATGAGATAGTTGGAAAAAGTTTGAGTAAAAAATCGAGACAAATGAGAAAAAATTGGAAAAATCGATGTCCCAAGTTGTGTCATCGAATCATTTTCCTATTTTTTCTAGATTTTGACTCAAAATTTTGCCAACGATCTCAATCAAGTTGTTTCCACACATCTTTTGGACATTTTTAGCTAAAAATTTGTTGAAGAGAAATTTCCTGATTCAGGGCCGTATACTGGTTTGGCTGTCTCGAAACTACTTGCAATCGATTCCTTGCATAGAAACACCCCAGAAATTTTCAATAAAATCCGTTTATTGACACGAAAAAATTTAAATCAACTTACAAAAAACTTAGAAAAAGTATACTCGAAAAAAAACTTAGAAAAAGTATATTAGAAAAAGTATGTTAGAAAAAGTTTCTTAGAAAAAATGTATTAGAAAAAGTGACTTAGAAAAAAACTTAGAAAAAGTATAGATGACCAAAATTGACAAAGCTAAACTTCAAGAGCCAAGAGGTCCTGCCCCACCCAGCTTATAGTCCAGACCTTGCACTATCCGAATACCATCTTTTCCGGGATCTGCAACATGAATTGGACAAGCAGAACTTTGAAAAAGTGAAGATGTCAAAAATTGTCTCAAAAACTATTTTGACCAAAAGCCCCTTATCTTTGAGAGAGGGATCCGAAGTTTGCCTACTAAATGAGCACATGTCATATATAATAATGTTCAAATCGGAGTAGATAGAATTTTTGGGAAGACCTTTTTCCAAATGCGTAGAAGTTGAATAATAATTTTATTCAGCGACGTTTCGACGCTTAAC
>OZJO01014555.1:0-18538 GCA_900406225.1 Acrobeloides nanus | reverse complement strand
GCCATTGCTTTAGAACGTGTCAAAGTGATTCAAGACTATTTCGATGATGAACCAGAAGCCGATGCACTTAAGGTATATGCATAAGTTTTTATAACAAATTATTATAATCTTTAAAGGAGAAATGTTTGTCTGTGTCTGCGGGCTAACTTTTTTCTCGCCTAAAAATTTTTTTTAATCGACGTGAAATTTTATGGGAAACAACTTTGTTGAGCAACACTTCCTCGGGGAAAAATCATCTAAGTGGTCAAAAATCGATTTTTTGATATATACCCTGGGGTTAAAATATGTGAATTTCAAAAATAGCTCAATGGGCCACCCACGTGAAAATTTTTTCTAGAAATGACCCCTCTAGGGGTAAAAGCAACGGGAATCTGAATTCGACATTTTCAAAGCGAAAAACGCTTTCCTGATTCAGGGAAGGCGTATGGAGTATTGAAGCAAAAAGTCGCAAAAATGCGATTTGTGCCTAAAAACGACCCCTTTTAGGGTCAAAATGGGTTGTCGCGACTAATAAAATTTATCGAGTTTGAGTTTAATGTTTATCGAGTTCGAGTTTTCGAGTTTCAAAAATATCGAGTTTTCGAGTTTAGTATGTTTATTTTTTACATTAAAAATTAATGATTTGTAATATGATTTCCTAATGGTCCCCCCTATGTTTTTGGCCAAAATTTATGAATAATTTATAATAAAAATTGCCAAAATCGAAAAAATTGATCAGAATCGAAAAAATAGGTCAAATTCGAAAAAATTGCCAAAATCGAAAAAAATTGCCAAAATCGAAAAAAATTGCCAAAGTCGGAAAAAATTGGTCAAAATCGAAAAAATAGGTCAAACTCGAAAACATTGATCAGAATCGAAAAAAATTTCCATTTTTACATAAAAATGCCTATTTTTTAACAAAAAAAGTTGATCATGATCACGNTCACGGGGGGGGTCTAAAAATGTTAAATATTTGATCACGTGATGTGTGAATGACTCCTTCAAAACTCGAAAACTCGATTATTTTTTCGAGTTTCAAAATAATCGAGTTTTTGAGTTTATCGAGTTTTCGAGTTTGCGACAACCCTGGTGCGGGGAATCCGAATTTGATATTGATAAAATTCTTCGGATTTAAGAAAAGATGTATATCGACGCGAAAATTCGAGAAAATCAGTTGTTAATTGGATTAAATCATTGATTAACTATAAAAAGTTTGATCTTTAAAACTTGTGCATTATTAAATACGATGTGCCTTTCGATTTTTTCTTTTCATGGCAGACAAGTGAAAGCTCGAATTTTCGCGTCAATATACAGCTTTTTTTAATCTTAGCAATTTTATAAATGTCAAATTCGGATTCCCCGCACATTTTTACTGCAAAAGGGGTTGTTTTTAGGCAAAAATCGCATTTTTGGACTTCTCGCTTCAATACACAGGTCTTCCCTGGGTCAGGGAAGCGTTTTTTCGCTTTGAAAATGTCAAATTCAGATTCCCCCGCATGTTTTTACCCCTAGAGGGGTCATTTCCAGAAAAAATTTTCACACTAATTTTTTTAATTTTAGGATTATTTGCTCCCATTGATCGCGAAACCTTTCAAAAAAATCGACTGGGAACATCTCGATACCAGCTATCTAAATGATAGCCGCTTCTTTGAAAAGTATGACATAGCCAGTGACGTGACCAGGAATTTCAGAAGGGCACACATCACCTTGGTCCCCCAAGGTGATTTTTTTCGCCATTTTTTCAGAATTTTTCAAAAAATCATAAGGGCCCCCAAGATGATTTTTTTTGCAATTTTTCCAAAATTTTCAGGATTTTTTTAATTTTCCAAAAATTTCGGGCAAAAACATAAGGGGAGACCCTTATGTTTTTTCTGGGCCGAGGGCCCGGAAGGAAGGCACCTGGTTACGTCACTGGACATAGTATAATCATTTGGTGTGGAAATTTACTTTGGGGTCATTCACATATTAATTGATCAAATTTTTAACATTTTTCGATCCCCTACCCTCTCCATGATCAAACATGAACATGGGCTTATCCCTCCCCTCCCTCCACCGTGATCATGATCAACTTTTTTATTTAAAAATAGGCATTTTTAATGTAAAAATGGAAAATTTTGGAAATTTTTTGTGAAAAATCATATGGGAGACCAACAAGAAAATAAAATTTTTTTAAAATAGCCAGTCCAGTTAAATGGACTGAAGACCATTTAAGTGACAAAAAATTCTGTTTCCTCTGGGCCTTGGCCCCACCCCTCGACATGATCACGTGATATATGAACGACTCCTTTTTAGCCTCCTTGATGCCGAACTGATTGACAAAATGTGCTCATTGCATGATGAAAATTGTATAGAGAAAGTGACAGAACTGTATCGAGATAGCTTTGTCTATCCATGTCAAATTGGAAATGCGCAAAGTAGTCAGTGCAGTGTGTAAGTTTTTATGAAATTTTCTAGATTTAGAGGAAATCTAACAAGTAACACTTAAACTAGTCAAAAATGCTAACTTTTTTCGAACCTAGATAAAAAATGTTCCTCATTTCATATATGTACAAACACACCATTTTTTTCAAAAAATCACCTTGATCCCCTTATGTTTTTTCGCGCCGATAGGAGTAAAAATTTGAAAAAAACTTTAAAGCTGAAAATGCTTAAAGATTATCGATTTTTGATGAAAATTTTGTTGAAAACTTGAGTTAAAGGACCAGTGGGAAAAAAGCTGCTATTTTTGTTCATATTCGGGAAGTTCATGAAAAATGAAGCATTTTTTGTTTTTACGATAAATTCTAAATCCTTGAAGTTTTTGAGATAATTGCGTTTGAAATTTTGAATTTGTGTACAAGCTCTTCGTTGTAATACACAAACTTTTTTGAATTTTTTTCAGAAAACGAATAAATAAAGCCGAAAAAATCATAGCGTCTCAAAAGAGCACAAATGCTTTTTTAAAAAGCTCTAGCTGGCCATGAAATAAAGCCAAATTTTTAGTGTCCCTGTACCCCTGCGAGCTCTAACTTATTGTTATGGTGTGAAATATGGCAACGAAAAGGACTTTGATCGAATGTTCGAATTCTTCATGAAAGAGTCTATCCAAGTCGAACGAGACCGTCTTATGTCTGCCTTGGCGTGTACTCGGGACACTCATGCTGTCAAAAAGTTAGTCAATTTCACACAAAAAATTTCATAGATTTTAAAAAATATACAGGGTGTTCCAAAAAAACCCGCCATTTAGTCATTTTTTAGTGGCTTAAGCTTGGGCTTAGGGTGTTCCGAAAAAGCCTCCATTTGGCCATTTTTTGGCGAAAATTTTTCAAAGTTCTCCAAATCGGCTGAAATTTGATATCCAGGGGTTTTTCTACATGGGGAGCAATAATCCGAAAGAATTTTTTGAATTTAACCACGGAAAGGAGCCCCAAATGCGATTTTTGTGACTTTTCGCTTCAATACACAGGCCTTCCCTGAATCAGGAAAGCGTTGTTTCGCTTCGAAAATATCAAATTCAATTTCCCCGCATGTTTTACCCCTAGAGGAATCATTTCCAGAAAACATTTTTACAAAATTTTTCAAGTGGGTGGCCCCCTCCCTTATTAGCTCCCAACAGTCTTATATGATAACTTATTAGACTCCTTGTGATGGCAGCCAATATGAATAGTGATGTGGTTCGTTTGCAAGACAAACCTAGTGTGTTCTTCAAGTTAACACTAACGCCGATAGGCGGGCCAATTGTTTTTGAGTTCTTTTTGGATCACTGGTCAGAACTCTACAACGGGTATGTGATACTATAAATCTACTAATCAGAAGAGAAAAAAATTTTAGACTCAAAAATCAGCTAACAATTTTGATCAGGTTTATTCATGTCTCGATTTCGGGTAAAACACAACGGCATATTGATGAGGTAAAAAAAATTGCTAACATACACAAGAAAAATTTGAAAACTTTTCAATTCTGTTTTAAGATTACAACAAAATTCCTTAAGGAAAAAATTCAAGTTTTCGCTTCAATACACAGACTATTGAGATTGAAAAATCAGGCCTATACTAAACACTCTTGTATTAAAACAGAAGCATTCTTTTTTTTCAGCTCGAACATTTTCTCGTTACCAACCGCAACACAACTCGAAACTTGGATGCCTTCAAACAACGCCTTGAAATCCTCAAAACAAACAAAAATTGGATGGACAACAACTTCAAACCCCTGGCGCAATGGTTTAAGGCACAAGCTGAGAAAAGAACTGAAGAACTATAATCCTATCGTTATGCCCACGGTTTATCTCTATTGTATTTATATAGTAAGGATGCGGAGCTACTACACAATAGGGGGGCCAACAACACGCCTTCCCTGATTCAGGGAAGACGTATTGTGTATTGAAGCAAAAAGTCGCAAAAATGCGATTTTTCGCTTTAATACACAAGTCTTACCTGAATCAGGGAAGCGTTTTTCGCTTTGAAAATGTCAAATTCGGATTCTCCGCATGTTTTTTTATCCGTAGAGGTCATTTTCAGAAAAAAATTTTTGAAAATTTTTTCACATGTGTGACCCCCCCCCCCTATTGTATGTAGCTCCAAAAACTTTTTAAACTAGTAAAGTTTTTTGTGTTCCTAGTTTCCATTATGATTTGTATCGAAAGATTTTATGCTCTTTGTTCCATTTATTTTTGACAAATCTGAAAACTGGCCACATTTTCGAAAGCGAAAAAACGCTATCCAATTTGAAAATTGTTTTAGGTTATTGAAACGAAAACATGAATCAGAATTATCGTTTCGATAACCTAAAACAATTTTCAAATTGGATAATTTTGGTGTTATTTGGTTCGTCTCATTTAGCTATAAAAATTTCTACAATGTTCATTTTATGAAAATTTGGTTGATGCAAAAATCGATTTTTCTGCAAAAAATTCAAAAAAGTTTGTGCATTACAACGAAAACATGTACACAAATTCAAAATTTCAAACGCAATTACCTCGAAAATTACAACGATTCAGAACATGTCACAAAAACAAAAAATGCTCCATTTTTCATGAACTAAGGCTTAGTCTAAGCATAAAATTTGACTTTTCTCTTCAATACACAGGCCTTCCCTGAATCAGGGAAGCGTTTTGTTGCTTCGAAAATGTCAAATTCGGTTTTCCAGTATGTTTTTACCCCTAGAGGGGCCATTTCCAGAAAAAAATTTTTCATGTGGGTGGCCCCCTTCCAATGTCACCAACTGGCAATTTCCCCAATTGCCAGTTGGTGACATAAATCTATGTCACCAACTGGCATCTGCCCGTAACTACCCCCTTTACCCCCCCCTCTCTGGATACGGCCCTGCCTCTATTGTGTAGTAGCTCCAAGTTGTTTAAAATCATGATATGTTTATTTTTTCATATATCACAAACATAACATTTATGTATAAAATATCCAAATAGAAAAAAAAGACTATAAAAGTCCAAGTCATGTTAAGAAGGCATTTTTTAACTTTTGTCGCACAACCTTTTCTAATACAGGATGAGTCGAAAAAATGCATTTTTAGGGCCCAAAAAATTTTTTTGGGACCAAAATTTTTTCTAAACATGGCTCATATAAGGGTCATTTTATGCGGAGAATCGATTACGCACATTATCTAAGCATGAAAAATTATCTTGACCCTGATTCAGGGAATGGAGTTGGTAGATTGACGCAAAAATCGGAAATTTGTCTTTTTTCATCCTGAAAGATCCATCTGGGGGTAAGTTTATAGGGGGAATCGATTGCTCATATTTTCTAAGAAAATTTTCATTTTTCGCGTCAGTACACCAACTCCATTCCCTGAATCAAGGTCAAGATAATTTTTCATGCTTAGAAAATGCGCGCAATCGATATATAATTATCCCCAAGTGGATGCTTCTAGAGCGAAAATAGAAATTTTTTCGATTTTCGCGTCAATATACCAACTCCATTCCCTGAATCAGGTTCCAGGAAGCGTTTTCACGCTTCGGGAATACGGGTAATCTATTCCCCGCATAAAATTACCCTTATATGGGTCATTTTTAGTTTAAAAAATTTCGGCGCCAAAAAATTTTTTTGGGTACAAAAATGCACTTTTTTAACCTGTAAAAAGACTATAAATTCAAAATTTTGTACAAACAATAGACAAGAATAAGCTTATATAAATACAATAGAGGTAAACCAGGGCATAGACGATAGGATTATAGCTCTTCAGTTCTTTTCTGAGCTTGTGCCTTAAACCATTGCGCCAAGGGTTTGAAGTTTTTGTCCATCCACTTTTTGTTCGTTTTTAGGACTTCAAGGCGTTGTTTGAAGGCGTCCAAGTTTCGAGTTGTGTTTCGGTTGGTAACGAGGAAATGTTCGAGCTGAAAAAAAGAATGCTTTTGCTTTAGGCTTAAGCTTAGGCCTAGGCTTAAGCCTAAGTTTAGGCTTAAAGGACCAGTTCAGTAATTTACAACCATATGAAAAAATGATTTACTCGGAAAGATCATGAAAAATGGAGCATTTTTTGTTTTTACGGCATGTTCTAAATTGTTGTAGTTTTCGAGATAATTGCGTTTGAAATTTAAACTTGCGTACAAGCTCTTCGTTGTAATACACAAACTTTTTTGAATTTTTTGTGGAAAAATCGATTTTGCATCAATTTTTTCAATTTTCATAAAATGAACATTGTAGAATTTTTTATAGCTAAATGAGGCGAACAAAATGACACGAAAATTATCCAATTTGAACATTGTTTTGGGTTATTGAAACGAAAACCCTGATTCATGTTTTCGTTTCAATAACCCAAAACAATGTTCAAATTGGATAATTTTGGTGTCATTTTGTTCGTCTCATTTAGCTATAAAAAATTGCTACAATGTTCATTTTATGAAAATTGATGCAAAATCGATTTTTCCACAAAAAATTCAAAAAAGTTTGTGTATTACAACGAAGAGCTTGTACACAAATTCAAATTTCAAACGCAATTATCTCGAAAACTACAACGATTCAGAACATGCCATAAAAACGAAAAATGCTCCATTTTTCATGATCTTTCCGAATATATCATTTTTTCATATAGTATTAAATTATTGGACTGGTCCTTTAAGCTTAGGCTTAAGCCTAGGCCTAATCCTTTAGAGGATATTTTTCCATAACGTTATTTCAAAAAATATCAGTTTTTGAAATCCTGTTGATTGCGTATCCCCAGGGGGAAGAGTTTCCAAAATTTTCTTGTGTTTATTAGCAATTTTCCTTACCTCATCAATATTCCGTTGTGTTTTACCCGTAATCGAGACACCAATAAACCTGATCAAAATTGTTAGCTGATCTTTGAGTCTAAATTTTTTTAATATTCTGATTAGTAGATTATACTATCACATACCCGTTGTAGAGTTCTGACCAATGATCCAAAAAGAACTCAAAAACAATTGGCCCGCCTATCGGCGTTAGTGTTAACAATGAGAACATACTAGCTTTGTCTTGCAAACGAATCACATCACTATTCATATCGGCTGCCATGACAAGGAGTCTAATAAGTTATCATATAAGACCGTTGGGAGCTAAGAGGAGAGGGGGCCACTCAAGTGAAAAAATTTTCAAAATTGTTTCTGAAATGACCCCTCTAGAGGTAAAAACATGTGGGGAATCTGATATTTTCGAAGCGAAAAAACGCTTCTCTGATTCGGGAAAAGCCTGTGCATTGAAGCGAAAAGTCGCAAAAATGTTTAACTTCCTGTATATATTTTAAAATGTATGAAATTTTTTTGAGTGAAAGTGACTAACTTTTTGACAGCATGAGTGTCTCGAGTACACGCCAAGGCAGACATAAGACGGTCTCGTTCGACTTGGATAGACTCTTTCATGAAGAATTCGAACATTCGATCAAAGTCCTTTTCGTTGCCATATTTCACACCATAACAATAAGTTAGAGCTCGCAGGGGTACAGGGACACTAAAAATTTGGCTTTATTTCATGGCCAGTTGAGCTTTTTTTAAAAAGCATTTGTGCTCTTTTGAGATGCTATGATTTCTTCGGTGTTACTTATCCTCTGAAGCTAGAAATTCTCATAAAAAACTTACACACTGCACTGACTACTTTGCGCATTTCCAATTTGACATGGATAGACAAAGCTATCTCGATACAGTTCTGTCACTTTCTCTATACAATTTTCATCACGCAATGAGCACATTTTGCCAATCAGATTGGCATTAAGGAGGCTAAAAAAGTCAATTTCTACATCAAATGATTATGCTATGTCATACTTTTCGAAGAAGCGGCTATCATTTAGATAACTGGTGTTGAGATGTTCCCAGTCGATTTTTTTGAAAGGTTTCGCGATCAATGGAAGCAAATATTCCTAAAATAAACAAATTAGTTCCTAGATCGATGCGTCTTCGTCGCTCAAATAGCGCCATTGGCATCAAGGAGGCTAAAAAGTAAATTTCCACATAAAATGATGAGTCTATGCTTAAGCCTAAGATTAAGCTTATGCTTAAGCCTATGCATTAGCCTATGCTTAAGCATATGCCTAAGCTCTAGACTAAGCTTTAGCCTAAGCCTATACTTAAGCCTATGCCTAAGCCTTAGGCTAAGCCTTACAAGGGACGTCACGGAACTGTCATTGTTAGTCTATGCCTAAAAAATCAGTAGATTTTGAGAATTTGAATTTTTTACGCTTGGCCCCCCAAGGGGTAAAAATTCGAATTTTTAAAAAGTTCTCCAAATCGTCTGATTTTTTGTACCCAAGGGTTTTTCGACGTGGAGAGCTCGAATCTGAAGGAATTTGTTGATTTTGACCACTAAAAGTCACCTCCCTAAACACTCCCTAAAAAGTTTTCATAACGAAAATTGCTTAAATCTGTGTTGGGTAATTTTTTTCATGCTTTGAAAATACGCGCAACCAATTCTCCGCCTAGAAAAACCCCTAAACAATCGCTTTGTTTCATTTTCGCTTCAATACACCCACCTCGTTCCTGAATCAGGGTCTAGGAAGCGTTTTCAATTTTTAGACGAGAAACAAAGTTAGCCCGAATACACAAGCAAACAATTTTTCTCCTTTAAAGAGTATAATAATTTTTCATAAAAACTTATGCGTATACCTTAAATGCATCGGCTTCTGGTTCATCATCGAAATAGGATTGAATCACTCCAACACCACCTAAAGCCATGGCCCATGGCAAAAATTCAGTTTCTTTGTCCAGATACCCGGTCAAACTCAGAGCCGTTTCATAGTCTAACTGTCCAGCTTGTGCCAACGTAAATGCATCATCCAACAGACGAGCACGAGTTTCGGGAGTAATTTGCTAAAACAAATCGAAGTGATTTTTAAGAGATTTGAAATTTTACAGTATGGTCCTTAATTAGTTGGGCAGCAATTTGCTCCCACATATCTTGCTCATAATTGACTCGATAAAAGCCGCGAGAATCAATGTTGAACACGACTACGTCATTTTCTGGGACTTCAAATTGGGTGGCTAAAAATTGGTTGAAGTTTTTTGTTAAAGGAAGTCTAAAGCTTAGGTTAAGGCTTAGAGATAGGCTTAGGCTTAAGCTAAGGCTTAGTCTAAGGCATAGGCTAAGGCTTAGTCTAAGGCTTAGGTTAAAGCTTAGAGATAGGCTAAGGCTTAGTCTAAGGCTTAGGCATAGTCTAAGTCTTAGGCTAATGCTTAGGCATAGACTATGGCTTAATCTTAGGTTTAAATTTAGGCTTAGGCTAAGCCTAAGCTTATGCATTACCCTAAGCCTAGCTAGCCTAAGATTTGACTTTTTGCTTCAATACACAGGCCTTCCCTGAATCAGGGAAGCGTTTTTTTCGCTTCGACAATCTCAAATTCGGCTTTCCCACTTGTTTTTACATCTAGAGGGGTCTCATTACCAGAAAAAATTTTGAAAATTGTTTCACGTGGGTGTCCCCTCCCCCAATTGTGTAGTAGCTCCAAAAATCTTACTCTCATGAAGCCATTTCATAGGCTTTTCTTCTCCATTAATAGAATACCAAAGAGGTACATCCCATTTATACCTATATTTTTGTAGCTTTATACTATAAAAAAATCATTACCACCACTTGGCATTTCTATACTTCGGCGACTCCTTTGCATCTTCGTCAATTTTGAAACGTTTCTGAGACAATTCGATGCGATTTTTGTCAACACGGCGGACATTAACAACGGGGTATCCCATCTAAAAATTGTTTATGTTTTCCGATTTTTGTTCTTTAAAAAATTACCTGTTCTGTCCAAGGCTTAGCAAACTCATCGACATTAAATCTATTTCCGTTCCAATCTTTGAGGCCTTCAGGAACTGCTTCAGATAGGGTGTTCCATAAATCGGTATGTTCAGCATTGGAATAGCGGTATTTGTTGAGGTAAGTCTAAGATAACGTTATGAAAATTGTAGATTTTGAATAATTTTTTATTGGGCTGTTCCAAAAGTTCTGACTTTTTTTACATGAATTTGGAGTCCGAAATTTTTTCTGAAAATGACTCTTATAGGAATATTATAATGCCCCCTAAAAAGGACATTTGATGTTTCGAAACTTGTGTAATGTTTACTTACAGTTAGGCCTTTTTGGAAATATTTTTCTCCCATTATGGCACGGATCATGCGGAGCACCGAGCCGCCCTAAAAATTTGAGCATAAAAATTTGTAGTCATGAAAGTTGCCTTGTCATAGGTGATGGTATCAAAGGCTTCAGTGACATCTTCAGCTTTTTCAATCGGGAAAGCTAATGGATGGGATGATGCTCTGGCATCGCGACCAAAAGCCTCGTCTTGTGCATCATAAACGAAGTATTCGTCCTAAAATAGTTTGAAGTACTATTTAAAATAGAGATTAATTTTTTCAAAACAAAACTGAGACCAAGGGTACGGGATGACCAAGACAGAGGAAACAGGGAACAAATTCTCTGAGAGGATTTTTTCCCTAGGTTACTCTGTCTCGGATAGCTTAGGCTAAGGCTTAATCTTAGATTTAGGCTTAGGCTTAGGCAAGGCTTAGGCATAGGATTAGACTAAGGCTAAGGCTAAGGCTAAGGCTTAGGCTTAAGCATAGGCTTAGCCTAAGGCTTAGACATAGGCTAAGACTTAATCTTAGGTTTACAAGGGAACCACCAGATATGTTACACCAGGAAAGCTTCGCAGGAAAAATTTAACTATCGCTTTGTTACAGTGTGATCAAAAATTTACCATCCTAAAAGCTCCATCACTAATAGCATCCGTTCCTTTATATTCCATGAGTGTAGCAAAGCCTTCGTTCAACCATAAGTCATTCCACCACTTCATAGTAACCAAATTTCCAAACCACTGAAAAATTTTTAAAGCTTAAGCATATCAAAAACTTATATACTTGATGAGCCAATTCATGAGCAACGACTACTGCCACTGATTGTTTTTGAAGAGGGGTGTAAACTTTTGGATTGTAGAGGAGGTATTTTTCACGATAGGTAATCAGCCCCCAATTTTCCATGGCACCCGCTGAAAAATCTGGGAATGCCATCATGTCTAAAAGAATTTAGACTTGTTAGAGAGTTGATCAGCAAACTGTACTATTACCTTGTTTCGAAAGAGGAAAAGTGATGTTATAGTAGTCTTCATAAAATTCAAGGACTTTTTTACCGGCTTCTAGAGCGTACACAGTTTCGTTTATAGCTTCTTTTCTTGACCATATACGGAACTGTAAAATAATTAGTTGATTTTATTTTACACGTTGGAGAGCAGCACGGCAGTTCGGATTCCCGCACATTTTTACCCCCAAAAATTTTTTTGGCAAAAATTGGAGGAAATTCGCAAAAATGAGTAATGCCATTCGACTCATCTCAAATAGACGAGTGAAACGAAATATATATTGTACCAAGAAGCATAGGAATCATATGGCCGAGTGGTTAGTGTATCAGGATTGCACTTATAGGTCGCGAGTTCGAATCCCGGCCCGAATTAAAGTTTTCCGATTTTCATGAAATTTTTTGCATGCCTATTTTTGGTCGTAGATCATTATCACCTGGATCCTCCCCCCATAACGAAAAAAATGAAAATTTTTCCTAATGTTCCTCCCTTATGTTTTGGTCATATATTTGTCCATGCTCGCACAGTTTTTGAGCCTCATCATGAAAAAGAATTGAACAAAATTTCCGTCTGATGAACTATTTTTGGTTCTGCATAATCCATATTGTTGTAATTTTTATGCAAATATCGTACCCTAGTTCCTCTCTTTGTATTTCCTTCAACAAATTCGAAGTCTGAAACGCACAACGCTAACAGATACGACGACATTGGCAAAGATTCTTCGAAAGTGGTATAAATCCAATCGGGATGCTCCCTAAATAAGCTCTACTAATTTTTTTAACACGGAAATACTCTATCAAATTTCCGATATATTCTGTTATAAAAATAACAGAATATAACGGAAATCTGATGAGTATTCCATGTTAATGATTCAACCATACGTTTCTTCATTTTCCAAAATTTCTTTGGCATTACTAACAGCCGATGATCCCACAGGGTGAATGATTTTTAGTCTCCACACGGCTTTGAATTCAGGCTCATCAAAGCAGGGTACCATTCGGCGGGCATCTGTTGGCTCCATTTGAGTAACAGCGGCGTACCGTTGTGCTCCATTTTTATCGGCATAATGAGTGAGATATAAGCCGGCTAGTTTGCTGTCAATCGTTCCCGTGTAGACAAACTAAAAAAAGATTGAAATATTTTTTTTTGAAAAAAATTTTGGTCCAAAAAGTCTAAGATTAAGCCTTAGCCTAAATCTAAGCCTAAGTCTCTGCTTATGTCTAAGCCTTAGCCTAAACCTAAGCCTAAGATTAAGTCTAAGCCTAAGATTAAGCCTTAGCCCCATGAAAACGGACTATGTCTTACTTGAAAATAATATTCTTGACCCTTCTTTAACGTATCACTTAATTCAAAAATGGCCTTCTCCAACGTTTCGTTTTGAGTCATTTTGACGACTTTGACTCCAGATGGCTCTCTTGGTGGTAACTTTTCACCACTATCATTTATAGCTTCACTTGAGGTTTTTCCTTTTGGCTTGGTCCGGTTGGCATCGTCAGTTTGCCTTCTGTGACGCTAAAATTTCCATTTTTCATCGGAACATCCTTTTATTGACTTGAATAGACCAGTCGGAAAAAAAGTTGCCATAATTTGTATATATTCGGAAAGTTCATGAAAAATGGAGCATTTTTTGTTTTACGGCACCCTCTGAATCGTTGTAGTTTTTGAGAAAATTGCATGTGAATTTTCGTCTGTGTATTATAACGAAAACATTTATTCAAATACCTGATTCAATCAAAGTTTTTTGTTTATTGACAAGAAAATAATTTGAATTTTTTAAGCATTTAGTAAAAAGTAAATAGAGCATTTTTCTCAGTCTAACGAGGCGAATAAAATGACACCAAAATTATTTAGTTTGAAAATCATTTTGGGTTATTGAAACGAAAACATGAATTCGTTTCAATAACCCAAAATGATTTTCAAACTAAATAATTTTGGTGTCATTTTATTCGCCTCGTTAGACTGAGAAAAATGCTCTATTTACTTTTTACTAAATGCTTAAAAAATTCAAATTATTTTCTTGTCAATAAACAAATTTTAATTGAATCAGGAATTTGAACAAATGTTTTCGTTGTAATACACAGACGAAACTTCACACGCAATTTTCTCAAAAACTACAACGATTCAGAGGGTGCCGTAAAAATAAAAAAAATGCCCCATTTTTCATGAACTTTCAGAATATGGCAACTTTTTTCCGAATCGACTGGTCCTTTAATTGGCTTACCGCAACGGGACTATCTTTCAAGATAGCATAGTTGGATAAGCCACTCGGTAAGCCCAACTTGATAGAATTGAGCTCAATTTTATTGGTTGGCTCATCCACACGGATTTTTATTGTTAAAGCACCATCAAAGCTTAGATTTTTTTCTTTTGGGATCTCGACAAATCCAGGCACGTATATTTTTATAGTTAGGTTATACCATAGGGGGGTGAGGGTCTTGCTCAGCCTCAGCTCAGCTGCTGTTGGGCCATGTGAAGTCTCGGATATGATCTCTTCTGAATTGTCTTGAGATCCGTCTGATGATATAGATTGACTAAAAAAAGAGACCTGTAAGATTCGATTTTTGTCCATTAGTAAGGGGATCTAGAAAAAAAGTGTCTCAAAAATTTTTGAGACTAACAAAAATCTTAAAGTATACGTGGCACTTATTGAAAAAAACGAGAGAGAACAACATATTTTTTTTATCGATTTTAGTTTGTGATATCAATATATTTTTCTTAATATTTTAACTGTTTATATTTTTTTCAAATATTTTAACTATAAAAATTGATATAAATATTTTTACTCAATTTTTAATAACATCTCTTATCAATGTGATCCTGATTATGATATTTTTCATAAGAACCAAGATGCTTCAAGCGAATAAAAAACTTGGAAGAAGACTTCATTTTTGAACGCCATGCTTGGAACAGCATTGATTCGAGTACTCGCTTCACGAGTACTAAATTTCGAGTAGTATAAGAGTACACTAATCGATTCAATATGCGAATTTTAATCGAGTAGTGTAAAGTTTGAGTTGAATAGTGTAGCACTACTCGATTTGCCATTCGAGTAGTGTACTCGAATACAACATTGGCCTGGAATTGGCACTATAACTTTCGCCACGAATCTCGCACGCTAACTTTCGCCACTTTCGTGTCAATAAACAGACTAATTGAGTTGCCTGATTTGCAATACATATGTATATTGATACGAACGTAGCGAAAGTTATAGTGTTTGGCAACGTGGTGAAAGTTGTCGTGGCGAAAGTTATAGTGCC
This sequence comes from Acrobeloides nanus, assembly GCA_900406225.1. Lineage (NCBI taxonomy): Eukaryota > Metazoa > Nematoda > Chromadorea > Rhabditida > Cephalobidae > Acrobeloides > Acrobeloides nanus. The sequence goes on along the minus strand of OZJO01014555.1, from coordinate 3,799 downwards.
CTGGAAATCATTACCAAAAAACAGAAGAATATTGTTCTTTTGTATTTGTTGGAATAAGACAAACAGAATAAACTAGTAAAAACAGACTTAACCAATATAAATATAACATTTCTGTGTTATAAATAATTTTACCAGAAATTGCTTTTATATATATATTATTTTGTGAAAAATATTTGTTTTTGCATGAAGCTTATCATCAGGTTTTTTTATTCGCTTGAAGCATCTTGGTTCTTATGAAAAAATATCCTAACCAGGATCAAATTGATAAGAGATGTTATTAAAAATTGGGTAAAAATATTTATATTTTCTTTAAAAATTGAGCAAAAATATTTATATTTTCTTTATGGATACTTTCAGGACGAAAATAGAAATTTTTTCGATTTTCACGTCAATACGCCGAACCCTCAATCAGAGTCAAGGAAGCGTTTTCATGCTTCGTGAATGTGCGTAATCGATTTTCCGCATAAAATTACCCCTATATGAGTCATTTTAGTAAAAATTTTCCGGCCCCAAAAATGGCAGTATAACTTTTCGTACAATTGTGATTCGTACGAACTTTTCGTACGATACTTTTCGTACGAACCTTTCGTACGAACCTTTCGTACGAACTTTCGTTGCCTGATTATCAATAAAATCCGTTTATTGATACGAAAAAAATTTAAACCAAAACGGATTGATAATCAGGCAACGAAAAGTTCGTACGAAGGGTTCGTACGAAAAGTTCGTACGAACCACAATTGTACGAAAAGTTATACTGACCCAAAAATGCACTTTTTTACTCAGCCTGTAAAAAGGGAGCAGAAATGTCAAAAAGGGAAATTTGGGCCCTTTTGGGGGCGTTGTAACATCCCTACTGTTACAACGCCCTCAAAAATTCATTAAAGAAAAAAATTTGCATAGTATATTGTTTACCTCAAACAACAACAAATCCATAAAATAACCCATCTACCCCACATTTGCACAAAATGTCTCAAATCAAAGCATGAAAACACAACTGAAACTGCTTAGATCCGAATTGTCGATGTCTGACACCTCTTTTCATTGAATTTAGGCCTTTATCAACCGGATCAGTAGACTCTCCGACTGTGCAAAACCATTTTTAGGATATACAGAGTGGCCCACTCAAGTGTCCGACATCAATTGGATTTGGATTTATCTCGGGAACCATGGCGAATTTTTTATGCGATTTTTTAAAAACGAGGTGACTTTCTCCAAAAAAATACAATTTCCCAATATTTTATTTTTGCTCCTTACAATATTTTGTTTTAAGAAAACAACACCCTTAACAATCGAAATTTTCAAAAAATTTTGTGGATTCTGAAAGAGCATGGACCGGATTTTATTTACCTGCAAAAAAAGTGTGTCGACACTTGTGTGTCAACCACCCTGTATTCGGCTATCTATAGGGACAAGGTCATTTTTTCCTATTAGAGAGGAATATCGAATTTTTGTTGTAGGGTATGCAAAAAAATGAGATATTTGCGATTTTTTCTTACACGAGAGTTAGGCGGTCGAAAATATCGCCCCTGAGGATTTTCCCCTTCCCTGAATCAGTGTCAGGAAAGCATTTTCACACTGCGGAAATGCGCTCAATCGATCCCCCCCCCACAAAAAATTACCCCTAAAGGGATCATTTTTATAAAAAAATTCACGCTATTTTGGATCCCTCTCCTTTAGGAGTACCAAATATTGTAAAGTGAGCAGTTGTGTTCCTCGGGCGTAAGCTTAGGCGTCATTTATACTTCCGTCGTATCGCGACACGACGGAAGTATAAATGGCGCCTTAAAGGGGGCGTGTGAATCCTGTTCGTATCGGGTCAAACAAAATTCTTAATTTTTTCGAACGAAACTAACCCTTTAGTGTCCACACATGCTCAGCGTCATGACGCTGTATCATGATGCGCGTCATGATACGTGTCATGACACTGTATCATGATGCGCGTCATGATACGTGTCATGACGCGAGTCATAACGCTAAGCATATGTAGACACTAAAGGGTGAGTTTCGTTCGAAAAAATCAAGAAATTTTTTTGGATCCGATACGGACAGGATTCACATGCCCCTTTTAAGGTAAAAGTGTAAATATACTTGGAAGACTAGAAAGGGTCCTTCGAGATCCCCGAAGATCTGCTTGCGATCTGACGACTGACTTTTCTCAGCTATCAAATTTAGCGGTCAGGCTTTTTTAGCTTTAGCCGAAACGAACTATGCACGATTTTGAAGGGGGCGGTGGGTCGAGTAACTCAAAAAAGTTTTAAAAACTTACTTGTTATTTTTCAACTGAGCATTTTCGGCGGCATGTCCGAAGTGATATTTAGATATCAAAAAAGTGAATAGAACTGCTGCTAATAAAATCACCACAAATACAAATAATAACACTAGTAGATTATTTAAGCTGCATATAACACGACTCGATTTCGTCTCACCCGGCTTGCGGACTCGTACTGAAGCGTCTGATTGCGAGGGGCTCATTGCACGGTGTCTGAGATGAGATGCTGGGTTGTTGTTGCTATTGCCGTTTTGTTGTGCCAAGGATTCCTGAATGAAAAGATTTTCGGCTGGTTTCATCATGCCTGAGTTTTGGGATGCATTAAAAGATTTTTTTGTTTAAAGGACAAGTCTGAGCGAAAAAAGTTTTTGCTGATATTCGGAAAGTTCATAAAAAATGGAGCATTTTTTGCCTTTATAACATGTTCTGAATCGCTATCGTTTTCGAGATAAATGCTTATGAAGTTGGTGATTTTTGAAATTTTGTGAATTACAATGAAAACATGTACCTGATAGTTTTTCTGTATATCGAGAAGAAAATAATTCGAAATCTTTAAACATTTAGAAAAAAATACAGCATTTTTTATAACTCATCGAGACGAATAAAATGGCACCAAAATTATCTATTTTGAAAATTATTTTAGGTTATTGAAACGAAAACATGAATTAGGATTTTCGTTTCAATAACTCAAAATAATGTTCAAAATGGATAATTTTGGTGCCATTTTATTCGTCTCGATGAGTGATAAAAAATGCTGTATTTATTTTTTTCTAAATGTTTATGAATTTTGAATTATTTTCTTCTCAATATACAGATTTGTTGATTAAGGGAACAAGCTATCAGGTACAAGTTTTCGTTGTAATACACAAAATTTTAAGTCGCCAACTTCATACGCATTTATCTAGAAAATGATAACGATTCAGAATTTATCGTAAAAACAAAAAATGCTCCATTTTTTATGAACTTTCCGAATATCAACAACAGCGACTTTTTTCCGCTCGGACTGATTCTTTAAAAAAAGTAAAGCTAGTAAAGGGGGGCAAAAACTAAAACGATATGTAACAATTTTAATAATAAGTGAAAGAAACACGCAAGAAAGAATGGTCTGAAAAAAGTTGGAGAGAAAAATTGATTAAAAAAGAAAAATTGATCTTTAGAAATTGATTGTTTAAAGCTTGAAAAGGCAAAAAAGTTGAATTAAAACGTATAGAAAAAATTCAAACAATCATGTAGAATTTGGATGAAACCGTTTTCAAGACATCAGATAAAAATAATGAATCTTTTTTTCTCTTGTTGTCCGCCAAATTCTCTATCGAGAGTGATCAGCAATCACCTGGTCTCTTATGGGCACAAAATAAAAAAAAAGAAGATCACGAACCTGCAAAAACTGGTTCAGGTCAGAGATTGATAAATTTAGAAAAACGTTCCATGTCTATGAATATCGAACAGTCCAGGTTACAACATCGTGAAAAACGATGAACGAGATGTTCGACGACAAATGGGGTGACAGATAAATCTTAAAAGTTTAAC
>OZJO01014552.1:0-16454 GCA_900406225.1 Acrobeloides nanus | reverse complement strand
ACATACACGGGACTCGAACCCTGTACCTTTAGATTAAAGATCAGTACTCTATCTAACTGCACTATGCGACCTTATTTTACATGTTCTCTCTTTTTTGTTATAAACTGCAAATCTGTCACTTTAACCACTCGGCCATGGGCTCGGGATGGAAAACCACATGTTATGGTATTCGTTCTACTCGTCTCGGCGAGCTGCGTCGGATGGCATGACTCGTTTTTAATTTCTTCTAACTTTAGCAAAAAAATTCTCGTGGGGAGGGGGCAGATCTACTTTTCATGTATGGTCAGTTACTCTCGAAAAAAGAAAAGATGATTACCCTGACACTTTCATCAACTATATCTGGCAATGAAAAACATAAAATTTCCATATTAAAAATAGCTTGTTCTTCAATTTGATCCAAAAAATCCTTCCCAAAAACTAAATCTATTTGTAAGCTAGCTTCAATATAAGGCTCTACAAATTTCTTCATCACCAAATTTGTGGGCTCATCTACTAAAAGCTCAGCTGCTGTTAACAATTTTTCCACTAGACATTTTTCGCAATAGTCGTCAAAAAGTGTTATTCTAAATTTTTCATTTTTGATGTAAAAAAACTATGGGTTTCATGACATACCTATGTTTTATGTCCGTTAAATATCTAATGATTAACCCGGATCGAAAATCGTTGAAGTAGTCTGTATAAAGAGCAGCTTCTAGATAATGTTCGAGGCGGCATAGAAGAAGGGCTACAAATTTTGGAGAAAATTCTGGGGGTAATTTTTCGGCAACTTTTCGACGACTGATTCGTTGGTAGCGGTTTGTGTCGATGTCTGAAATTTTTTTATTAAAAAGGTCAGTCCACTCGAGAAACCACTAACAAGGGACACTACATGGTGATCCAGATGAATGTAAAATGGAATAAAAAATGGTATTGTTATTTTTCAACAATTTCTTAAGGGAAAAATGTCAGGTTTTCGTTTCAATACACAGACTTATTTAAAATCCATGAAAATATTTTAAAGATAAAGTCGGTCAAATGATTAGTAACTTGCAAAAAACGTTATTTTTGTGAAAATTAAAAAACTAAAAATTTTTGAAAAATCGAAAAAAACGGCGACATGGGGGGGGGGGGGGGTCGACCCACCCCCGTGTCACCGTTGGGGTTCAAATTTCGGCAAACGTGTCGCTTTTGATAAAATATATAACAAAAAAGCAAAGGGTTTTTGATGAATCTTTCAATTTTAACGAATTTTTCAATTTTTTACGAATTTTGGAATTTTTACAAATTTTGAAATATTTTACGAATTTTGGAATTTTTGATGTATTTTTCAATATTTTATGAATTTTTGATGAATTTTTCAATTTTTACGAATTTTGGAATTTTTGATGAATTTTTCAATATTTTATGAATTTTTCGATTTTTGACGAATTTTTCAATTTTTGACGGCCAAAAAAAGGTTGTCAAACGTGTCGCTTTTTGGTTTACCAGCCTACCCCCTTGCCCATGTATGCCTTTGGTCTATCGTGTATTTTATTATATAAAATATGCTGCCTGTCTGTGTGTACAGACTAACATAGGGAACACGAATCCGAAGGAATTTTATGATTTTTGTCTCCGGAAATGACTGAATTAGCCACACACAAAAACTTGAAAATTTTGAATTTCCTAATGTTTCATCAATCGTGTCAATAATCAAATTCAATTGAATCAGGCAACGTTGCCTGATTCAATTGAATTATTTATTGAAACGATTTATTAATGATTATAAAATTTAAAATCGGTGTCGCCGCTCAGAATCGACGTTCGTGAGCGCCCCAGGCGTTCTGGAGCTCGGTATCCAGTTTATAATATAAATTCTGAATTTTTTTTAAATATCCCAAATTTTGTAATTTTGAGATTTTTCAACAAAAAATTTTTTCACTTACCTTCATCTCCAAAATCCGACCATTCCAACAAAGTCGGCAGCCTTGTACCATTATGCTTTCCCAAAAATGGTGGAAAATTCAAAAAGTATGCCGCCAAAAACCTCGAAAAATCATCCAACAATACCTTCTTCTGACGAGATTTTAATAAAAATTTCAAATTCTCTGCATTAAACAATTGGAAAATTTCATCCTCCATTCTTGTTCAGGTAGCACCACAAATTTCGCCAATAAAAATAAACAATTACTCCAGATGGCATGCAATTGGACAAAGAGGGAATTTTGATGTTCCACCTGGGAGATCGGTAGGCGAGAGAATTATTGAAGTGAAAATAATTTCCGGTGCCAAAATCGATTTTAAAGCTTGCGCTAGACAAAAAAGGGGGCAATTGGCAGTGTGACGTAGATTATTTACCTTTAAAACAAGGTAAAAGTCACATTTTGATCAAATATAAGAAAATGTTGGGTTAATGTCCAAAAAGAGATGCGATGAGATGGTTATTAGCCAGTCATGTGTCCATCTGTCCAGCTGGCAAGCGCATATGGTTGCTTTGACAACCAATAGACAGCATGCCAAACAGCTAAAAAGGCAAAGAGCAATGCTTAGGTAGTATACAATTTGTGTATCGCAAAAAATATGAATACAACAGGCACGAAAAATGTTTTGAAAAAAAGTTGTTAAAAACAATTCATGTTAAATTATATGCAAATTTAATAATACAATTTAATGTAAACTTAGCTCAGTGGTAGTACTCCCGGATTCGATTCTAATGNGAAAAAAAGTTGTTAAAAACAATTCATGTTAAATTATATGCAAATTTAATAATACAATTTAATGTAAACTTAGCTCAGTGGTAGTACTCCCGGATTCGATTCTAATGGCCTCGATTTCGACTCCCACCTGAGTCTATTTGATTTTGCGCCAAAAATAAATCTCGTATATTTCATGGCTATATAACTTTTTTCAAAAAAAATTTTTTTTGAAAGTTGTTCAGCATAACTCAAAATAATAGAATATCCCGGAATTTTAAATATTCCAGTATCGCAGTTTGTGCACAAGTATAGTTTGAAAATTCGACTATCTTGACAAAATAAGCAAATTTTTTCACAATTTTTTACAGCAATATACAGTTAGTAGTGAAAAATGTAGCGCAAAATCCCAGCTTTTTAATGACACCAAAACCAGCTCCCAGAACGCTTCCTAGCCGGAGATAGAGCCATTTTTCTGCAAAATATCGAAATTCGCATATTCCCAACTTCTGAGCCCCGTAGACCCCTGTATAGAACTTTTTTTCGAAAATTTTTTTCATCATCGTTTTCAGCATGAAAAGTTGCCTCGATCCTACCCCTTTTGGGTTTTGACTGTTCGAGTGTTAAAGGACCCTTCCATTTGTGAGGAGTTGATTCTATGTGAAAGAGCATAAAATTCTGAGCATTTTTTGTTTTTGGGCCACTACTTAAAAATCTAATGGTAAAGAGATATGAGCAAAACAAAAATTATAGGCAAAATTGAAAATCAGAATTTTAACGTGAACTTGGCTCAGTGGTAGTGCTCTCGGATTCGAGTCTAATGGTTCTGGGTTCGAATCCCACTTGAGTCGATTTGATTTTGCCTAAAAAATTATCTGGTATATTTCATGGCCATACAACTTTTTTTCAAAAATTTTTTTAAAGCTGTTCAGCGTAACTCAAAATAATAGAATACCGTAAAACTTCTAATAGAACCCCATGGGGCTCTATTAGAAGGTGTTAATGATTGCTCATTTAAAAATCGAGTTTAAATCGCACTTCTTCGAGCGACCACTTTTTGGATAGCTACTGTAGAAAGGAACGTTTTATAAAAAAATTATTGAAAAATATTTTATTTTCGCTGAGTTATGGCCCTTTGAATTTGAACAAGTTAAAAAAAAGACATTTTTTNTGGTGGATTTTTGAATGTAAGGCTTAAAATTTTTTAAAAATTCAAAAGGCCATATCTCGACGAAAATAAAATATTTTTCAATAATTCTTTATATAGCATATTCCCTATCATCAGGGCTATCCAAAAAGTGCTCGCTCGAAGAAATCCGATTTAAACTCGATTTTTAAGAGAATTTTTACGTTTACATGAGGCTCTATTAGAAGTTTTACGGTATCCCTGAATTTTGACGAAGTATTCCTGTAAGATGTTTGGTGTCAGTTTTTCTGTCTCTTGTACTTTTATTCTCGCGCAAGCTACTCCATATTTTTCAACACACACAGCTAATCTTTAAACTGTTTTTAGTTCTATGAATTTTTTGCACCTGTTTTCTACTTATACCCAAGCTTGTTTTCGTATACCTAAAATGAAATTCTTTTACGATTACCATGGTAGAGCTAGGTCTATGATACCTGGCTTATTTTTGCAAAAACATCTGCTATTCTTATGACCAATTGTGCGTGTTGCCTACACTTGGCAACACGCTCCAATTCGTAACTAACCACACATACAAACTGTTGCTGTTACTTTACCTACGCGCTGAAGACTTTTCTGAAAAACATGAACCTTTCTGAAGACTACGTTATCTACCCTCGGCTAAACATAGCCTATGAAGCTGTTATCAACACAACTTTTATCATTAGTTCAATCATGTTTCCTTTGGTGATATATGCGATTGTAAAAAAATCGGCTCAAGAAATGGGGGATTTAAGGATGTATTTTTGCTTCCAAGTAGCTTGGTCATACTTTTTTGATCTGACTTTGACGACATTTTTACCGATACCATTGTTTCCGTTTATGGTGAGTTAAAAATAGTATAGTCTGATTCACGATAATATAGGAAAAAAGTTGGCACTCCATAGCGCAGGTGATAGAGAAGCCGACTGTCCGATCTGGCAAGTTAGGCAACGTTGAATCCGCAGATTCGAACCTAATGAGTTCTCAACGTTGTTTAACTTGCCAGATCGAAACGTCTACTTCTCTATCAACTGCGCTATGAAGTGCCAATCTTTTCATATCTCCTCGTGAAACAGATTATATAGAAGAAATTATTTGTTTTATATTTTAGATGGGTTACGCTGCAAGCCCCCTATCAAGAATATTAGGGCCTTTAGCAGGGTCTTTTCAGCTAGAGCTTATTATATTTGCAGCTGTTGGCATGTGTCATGCTATGACTATAGCTGCTTTGTACAGGATATCACATGTAGGATATGTTTTGTTAATCCCAGGGAGCGAAATAAGCCGAACCAGATCAAGGGGTTCAGCTCACCTAATAATTTATTTTTCGAAATTTGATATTTCGAAACGTTTTTTATGTTTTTGAGGATTTCTCCGAACCAATCCTGATAGTTTTGATGTCGATAGAAAGCTGGATTTCGTAGCAATCAAATGACACCAAAATCGTGCCATAACTCTTTCTGGATGAGGAGTTATTGCATAATTAGTAAAAAAACGTCGACAAACTTACTTTTTATACTAATTATGCAATAACTCCTCAACCAAATGTCTAAGCCTTAGCCATGCCTTAGTCTAAGCTTTGTCTAAGTCTTAGCCTATGCCTTAGCCTATACCTTAGTCTAAGTCTTAGCCTATGCCTTAACCTATACCTAAGCCCTAGCACCGGCCCATTTTACATTTTTTTTAAACTAGCATTAGCACTTGGTTTGAAAAAACGATCTTCGAAAATTTGACTCGCTAGTGCAGTGGCAAAGCAGCGGCTTCAAGGCCACATAGATCGCGGGTTCGATCCCGCTTGTAGCAAAAATTTTTTGCACAAAATAAAAATTCGAAAATTTTTTCAGGCTTCGAAAATGCGCACAATCGATTCCTAGCATAGAAAAACCCCCTAGGACAAGTTTCTGGCCGATTTTACAGCGTTTTTGGGGGTGTTCCTACTTTTTGCACGTTTTGGGCCGCCTAGCCTGTGCCTAAGCCCTAGCCCAAGTCTAAGCCTATGCCTTAGCCTTTTATCATCTTACAAATTACTTATTTCAAAATTTTTTTGAGTTATGGCATGATTTTGGTGTCATTCGATTGCTACGAAATCCAGCTTTCTAACGACACCAAAACTATCAGAATTTGGTTTTGTTGAAATCCTCAAAAACATAACAAACGTTTCGAAATGTCCAAATTACCCTTTTTAGTTTGCACACGGTAAAATTATTCTACACTTCGTCTATGACAATAAAACCGTCCGCACTATCAGTTATATCCTCGTATTGTGTGTTTGTGAAGTTGTAATAGTCCTACCCATGGTTCTAGCTCGAGTCGCTATAGAACAAATCCACGCTACCGTCATACAAAAAGCCCCTTTTATGGAAAAATTCTTCAACACCTGCTTAATTTTTGGTTATGAAACTCCGAATCCAAATTTCTGGCTCAATGTTTTTATATTTGAACTGATTCTGGTGGCCGTGCTTGGATGTGCTGCCATGGCTTTGATCAATGTGATAATTTTGCGTTTGATAAGAGTTAGAGCAAAAACCATGACCAAGAAAACTATACAGTTGCATATGATGTTGTATAAAGCTCTTACAACTCAAATGGTAAGTTTTTTTTCATGTCAATGTTTTTAACGAAATTTGGGGTACTACCGTTTTTCGATGCACTCTATCGATTGGCGGTATAATTTTTCAAAATTTTCTGAAGGAATTCAAATTCAGGTTTTCGTTTCGATACTCAGATTGGACAACTAATAACATGTAAAGACCGCTGTGTGAAAATCTCTTAAATTCGCTGAGAACTTTCTTTGGGGGGAGGTTGTGCTGAATGACCCAATACATATATCGTGCTCAAAATTCGCATATCTATCTCGGTAACAAAATTGTCACTTTTTATGTACCTTTGAGCATAATTAATTTCAGGTAGTTGGTGCGTTGCTATTAGTCATCCCTACCGGAATAGCCTCTATTTCGATCTACCTAGAAAGCAAATATATGAACCCAGTTATCATCATATGCGTAATGTTTGCAAGCTCACATGCTATGGTGGAAAATCTTGGTGTTATATATTTTGTTAGACACTATCGAAAATTTTTCATAGGATTGGTTAAAAGAATTTTCTCATTTGTGCTCAAGTACACGCTGCCTAATCAAGGAACAAATCCAGTAATCATAATAAACTCTACGGATGAATCAAAAACTATGACAAAAAATCTCCAAGTTGTACCACCGAGAAGATACTCTAGAGCTATCAGTGTTCATAATTTTTAGTTGTTTTATTTTTCAAGTAACAAAAAATAAACTTTTTATAAACAAATTGTTATTTTTTGAGGAAACGAACTGTACAGAATTCATGATAAATTTTCAAAAAATGTTTTTAATATCAAATTTTGACCGGTAAATTTTGAGATCAATAAAAATCAAAATTTGATTAGAATTTGACCGAGTAGTTTTGCGGCATACGGACTAATTTTGCTAATTTTTTTGCAAAAAAATTTTCAGGACATTTTTCGCTTCATAAAATTTTCCGATATTTTTCGCGTCACTATTTTTCCTGGACAATTTTCGCTGCACAAAATTTTCAGACGTTTTTGGCAGCGGTGATAATTTTCCATAATTCCTAAGTTTTAGCCATTGCAAAGAAAACGTCAGAAAATTTTGTGCAGTGAATGTACGGCAAAATTTGTCCAGAAAAATTTGTGCGGCGAAAATGTCGGAAAATTTTGGTATAAAAAAACGAATTTTTGCCAAAAAAAAATCGAATTTCGGCTTAAAGATTGAATTTTCACATAAAAATACAATTAGTATGAATTGGTTAAAATAAAAAATTTATATCAAATTCAACGGAAATAAGGTTACCGGATCAAAAAATTGGATGGTTTTAAACAAATTGATGAGAATCTCAAAACATATAACAACTTTTAAGAAAACATTTTGACACTACCGAGATCAAAAAATGCACATATAGCAAATATTAAACAATAGCAAGTATCAATAAATTTAGTCTTCATGAAATTCTTCGTGTAGCTTCAACTCGTTTTTCTTGTTGTACTTCTTGGTAGTTTTGGATACCATTTCCTTGCCTGTGCCTCCATGTTTGGCCTTCAACGATTCTTTTTGCTTAGCTTTCTCTTGATCTTTTGCAGTAGGGAATGACAATCCATCTTCAGCATAGCCAATAGCCGTATTCAAGTTCTTTTTAGTTTCTTTATCTGGATTATAGAAGTAGGTGAACTTGGCCTGAAAATATGCAAATTTAGATCAACTGGGCTAGCTAAAAAGTGACAAGATTTGGTTTAAAAATCGATTGTTTGCTCAAAAATTGTTAAGATCAAACTTAAGAGCTTAAAGTTAATTTTAAAAGTTTAATCCTTAACATTGATTAAATGCAATTTTTTAACTCTAGGAAAAGTAATGCCAGAAACTTAACATCAGAGCTTCAAAAAGACATGTGGAAAACTGAAACCCATCGATTTCCTCCACTTTCCTATGGTCAAGATAAAAAAATTCCTTCAGATTCAAGTTTCCCACGTCGAAAAATCCTGGATACAAAAAATCTTTTGAATAATTTTGAGTTTTTCGCCAAGATTCAGGCTTTTGCGAGTACGTTTAACTGCCATTTAGAATAATCAACGCTAAAATATTTTCTGAAGAAATTTTTTGATTTTAACCACAAGGAAGTGGAGAAAATCGGTCGATGTGTTTTCTGCCGTTTCGGTCAGTTTTCCGGTCTCACTTTTCTAGAGCCAATTTTTGAGCAAACAACCATCTATGGGCTTAAATTTGGACACAACAATCTATTTTTTAACATAACGCTATTGGATTACCGGAATCTTTTCAGTCAAGTCCAACAATTTCGTATACATTTCAAAATTTGCGCAATGCGTTTTGTTATTTTTCTTCCAATTACTATTAAAAAAGGCGACAAAAAATCCAGAATCAGTGACAATGTGGACTTTGCTCAGGCCATTTTCGATTGCCGTTTGCAGCGCTCTGTGAATAGCCCAAATTTGAGTTCGAAACGCGGATGGAAAGTTTTCAAAACGTCCACGTTCACTGAATGATGAATCAGTGGGGCAGTAAACACCATAACCAGCAAATTTAAACTTCAATCCTTTTTCAGAAACTTTCTCCGACATAACGCCAGCCGCGTAAATCGTCACTGCATCGGTGAAGTCGACTGTTGAATGTGTTTTTGCAACCAAGAAGTTTTCATTCTCTGAAAAAAATAATCGTCAAAAAGTAGCTACAAGAGCAAAAGGCTTGCCTAAATCTAATTTCAAGTCTTCGTTGTTCAATTTCTCGGTTATATTTTTCTTAATACCATATAATACTTCCATTCGCACCTGTAAAAATTTTGAAGCTATTGTGGGATCAGGGGAGGGGGTCAAAAATCAAATTTTTTTAAATGAATATTTAGGAGTAATTTTAAGTGAAAAATCGATTGCGTGCATTCCCGAAGCGTGAAAACCTTTGTTTGACCCTTAAAAATTGAAAAATACGTATTTTTAAATGTGAAAATATGGGTAAAAATACGTATTTTTCAATTTATAAGGGTCAAACAAAAATTTTCACGCTTCGAAGTGCGCGCAATCAATTTTTCGCATAAAATTACCCCTAAATATGTCATTAAAAAAAAATTTTCGATTTTTGACCCTGGGGTGACCCCCCCCCCTAATCCACAATAGCTCTAAAATTTAACTCAAAACTACCTCAATAAGTTCAGTGAGCCTCCCCAAATCTTCCATTTGAGGTTGGTTCTTAACTGGAGTTCCGTCGACTTTCCTATAGCCATTCGTCTTCCATTTACGCAGCCACTGATTTATAACTTTAGTCAAGAAGTCATCATCAGTTTGAACTTTGATTTTTGTCAACTTCTTCTCATTTATGGCCTAAAAAAATGCATCTCACAAGGAGTGCTAGTAGCGTATACAAGAAAAAATTTCACGGGGACCAAAAACATAAGGGTTCCCTTTGTAATTTTTTAAATCAAATTTTCACCAAAAATCGGAAAAATCTCCTTTGTCTCCCCCCTCCTTAGGTTGTTTTTCGAAATTTTTTGTTGAATTCTTGAAGTTTTAGCTAAAAAATAGCGCTATAGGCGCAAAATTAATTTGAAAATGGGGCACTATTCCACTTTGGGGGGCCACCAACGTGGTTCCGAGTCGGATTTTGGATTTCCCGCATAAAATTACCTCTAGACTCTAGAGTCTAAAGGGTCATTTTTTAGAAAAAAAATTTCCGACTAGGAACCAATTTGGTGGCCCCCCCCCCAAAGTGGAATAGTGCCGCAAAGTATCATAAAGTCAATATTCACCTGTCTCAAAAGAACACAAAGTCCTTCCAAATTCAAATGAATTCGCGTAGGCCTTTCCGGAAACTTTATAACATCACAAATATTGTGAGGATCATTTTCTCCCCAGAAAGCACAAACACGACCGCCAAACTTTCCATCTTCCAATTGTGAATTCATCATAAACGAAGCCAAAGAAACTGTTGGCACACTTAAAAAAGCACATAAATCCATGGAATAAGAAGATTTTCAACTTACTCTTTCCATGGATCCATTTTTTCTTCTGTATTTTCTGCCAAAAATGCCTTGTAAAGTGGATCATCTTTCATGTAATTTTTTCCTGGTTGAACTGGTGTTTCGGATGCTTCAATAACTGGATTGGTTTCAGCTTCAATTCCATCGACATGAGGATCACTAACCAGCAAGGTAGCAGAATTATTGGAAAGTAGCGGCAGAGAATAAGAAAGAGCTTGTCGAGGCATGAAAATTTTGGCTTGATTTGGGTTAGACTTCAAGGCCAAAAACTGGAGTCTCGGAGTGGCGAAACGGGAAATTTTAGTCGCAAACATTTTTATCTAAAAGATATTTGAACATTCAATGAAAAAAGGTGAAAATTGTCCTAGTGCCCTTTCTAACAATTTTTAACTCAACGGTCACAGACCATTGACAAAAAAAGAAAACCTTTAAAATCACGAGCATGCTCTTTTAATTATTCCATAAAATTTAAAGGCAATTCATTTTCAAATATGTTTAAAATTCAAGCAAGCGTTTTAATATAAAGAGTTTTTTAAACTTTAAACTAGGCCAAAAGTATACAGTGAAAAGATTACGGGTCGCCCAGTGACGTAGGCAGAGGAGGGGGCCCACAACGAAAAAAATTTTGGGGCTCTACACCTGAGGGGGCGCACTTAATAAGAATAAAAATGCGAAGTAAAAACATCAAAAAATTTTTTGAAAATACACTATATAGGGGTAAAAATTGACGAGGAACATGTTGGAACTATTATTGCTCCATGCAAACGCTCGCATTCTCGCTTTCTACACATCCATTTAAGTCTTCCATCTTCTTTTCTTATCAGGGGGGGGGGGGGCAAAAGTTCCTGGGGAGGAGGGAAACGTCCAAAGTTCAGAGACAGACCGACAAAAGTTCGGGGCACTATCACTGTCGGATTTGCGTTTTTTGGTGTTTTCAATACAAAAAACGCAAAATCCAACAGGGGTAGTGTCCACCTATGCCAAAGGGGGAATCTCCCCCCTAACCAATCCGGCAAAAAGACCAAAAATAGGACCAACCCGCATCGGAGTGGCCGGGTTGATTCCTTTTTTGGTCTCCCCTTATGTTTTTGATCAAAATTTTGGGGAAAAAACATACGGGGGGATCAAGGTAAATTTTTGAAAATTCTAGGGGCCCAACCCAGCACCAGAACCCCTCTCTCCCCCTGTTTGTCCACCTATGGTAGTCCCCGAACTTTTGGACGTTTTCCTCCAATTTTTGCCCTTTGGGGGGGGGGGGGGTATTGCACAAAATGAAAAGTGTGCACTTTACAGTTTTTTTAGTGCATTTTTGGTTCAACTTTGCACTTTTCATTTTGTGCAATACCCCCTGGTAACTTCATCTCATGGTCTCCATATGGGCATTTCCTATCATGGTGAAGCAAGCCCAAGTCCATTCGTCAAAGTTATCCAGCAATCCAACGACACCGAGATCATCGAAATTGGATTTAACCACCAAAAGTTATGCTCAAAATACTAAAAAAGTGTAAAAAACACCTGTAACATTCCTGTAACTTCCAACATTCATATGGGCCGAAATTGGCCTTTTTAAAGGTTGCACACCATTATAAATGCTCAAATATGTTTCTTTTGCATCCAAATTTCATATTACATACTCAGTTTACCTAGTGCCGCGGGAATCCCAACAAGTTTCGAAGGGTCAAGGAAGCGTTTTCACGGTTCGGGAGTGCGCGCAATCGATTCCCTTCATAAAATCATCCCTAGAGGGTCACTTGTTAAAAAATTTTTTTAAATTTTCTACCCCGGTCCTGTTTTGGACTTCCCCTTTAAAAAAAGCGCTAATTTTGGATGGGTGTTATATGTAAAGATGGTCAGCAAGAAAAATGAGAACACATGTTTGGCCAAAAGCAACCGCATATTTGAGTAGATGGTGCACTCCCCTTGCAAACAAAAAAAGAATCTTCGTTCAAACCTCTTTCTTCGATTTTTAGAATTAAAAACAAAAAATCGTAAAAATCAAGATTTTTTAGGTCACAAAATTGTTTTTAATTTTTCTAAGTGTAGAGACGCAAACCGAACAAACTGTAAAATATGTTTGAAAGGTTTTGATCCGGAGATATTTCATAGCTTGACTTTTGGCCTAGGCCTCGTATAGCCAGACATCAACTAGGATGAATGTGGGGTCCTTAACCTTAGGGAGTTGAGGAATGTGTCTTCTTCATACCTCCACAGGGACCCCCACTCTTACTGGTAACACGGGGTATATTCGTGTTCTACACTCCATGCCCAACAACTATAACCAAGTTTATAAAGGACGTCCGGCGGATCTGATACAAACCTTTTTGCCCATGTATGATCCCTACACATAAGTGTCCCCCTTATGATCTTTGGGAAAAATCAGCCTTTTTTGGGGAAATGCCCCTAGCCGACCCTTCTTCCTATGCCACTTGGGGGGGGGGGGTGAGAGTGAAATAAGAGAAGATTAGGCGAGGTGTGCACACATATCTATTTATATCATTACAAAATTTTGTGCTGAGTCTAACTTTTTCCCAAAAAAGTGTTTGTATCATTTTGACAATTTCCTTTTTTTTAGCAATTTTAAATGCGTTTTTATGAATGTTTATTGATTTGAAAAAAGATGCATTGCATGGATAAAGCTAACATTTACACCCACAAGCTCCATACCCCGAAACATCCTTATTAAAATAGTGTAAATGATCCTTTATAGATAAATCTAGTAAATTTCCATCACTACAACTCTTGCTTTCATCAGCATCGCATTCAACATAATGCGATCCCGGTGTCATGTCATTATTGTAAAAGACCTAAATACTTGATTTTTTAAAATTAATTAATTAGTTTTTCTGTTTACCCACATATTTAAAAACCAGGGCAGAGTTTGGGGTTGAGATGACCAGAGCCGAATAAGCGGGGGGGGGGGGGCAAATCCCTAATTTTCCTACGGTCAGCACAAAACCAGTGGTTACGACAAGAGAACTGAGATCATATGTCGGCAAGGCAGGGGATGGGGAGGCCGAAGAGATGGTCTCTCATCAATTTTGGACCCATGAGTGAGTGGGTCAGGGGGAGAGGACCCCCGATGAGGTGGTTCCCCCTCAATTTTGGGCCCATGAGTGAGTGGGTCAAGAAGGAGACTCCCCTTTGCCGACCTATAACTGAGATCCCCATCGGGCATCTCTCCGGTCCATATCTAGTATAAACTAACTTCATTCTTGTGATGATAATAGCTTTCAAAGTTTTTAGTTGGTAAATGTGGGACAATATCATGAGAATGAGTAACACGATAACTTTGTGGAAGCTAAAACGTTTTTATGAAAAATCGAGTAAAGTTTTTTTGAACACAACATGTTTACTTACAAGGGAATCATGTTTGGCAGCAAAACTTGTATCACCGGTTCTTGGTTGACCGAAAGTATAAAGAGTGATTTGACTAGATGGGAAATATCCCAAGTAAGTCACATAAGCTGCTGCTATAGAAGCCATCGATCCACCAAGAGAATGTCCCGTGACCTAAATTTGACCATTTCTTAAAACATTTTTTTGCTAACTAACCCATAGTTGATACTTAGGATAACTATTTTTTGCAGACAATAAATCATTGTGCATACCAGCATCCCAAACAGCCTTCCAAGCATTATAAAAATATTCACAAACCGAACCACCGCCAATAAAGCTAACTTTTTTGTCAAAAATGGATTCATCTCCTTCTGTAACCAATTGAATGAACCCAGTTGTTCCTCTAAAAACATAGCTCTAAACACATTTAAGTTTCTCTCCGACTAGATGTGTGTAGGGACAAGACTAAGCCAGACCCAGGCCAGGCTGGACACAGGAGCAGATCGGCTTGGCCTGTCCTCAGGTCGTGCAATTTTTATCAGTCATATCTGGGCAGAGGGGCTCATATTTTCCAAAAACTTGCAAAGGAATAAAGGGGCAACTTTGAAAATTTTGTAACCCCCAAGGTTGCAAATTTTCAAGGCAAAAATAATCAGTTTTTGTAAAAAATTCCATTTTTTTATTGAAAAAATGGATATTTTTGGAATTGACGACAAAAAAAGGTCCCAAGATTTTTGCTAGGGGTACAGGGACAACTTCGAAAATTTTCGAGAGGGGATCCATTTCTGGACTCCCACACAGGTATGTTGTCTGACAAGACCAGACCGAATCTAGTGCGACATTGACTGACCTATTTCGGGCCGCTAAAAAAGTGATTAAGACATGCCTAGGCCAGGCTTGCCCTGGCCTGCTGCGGGCCGCCAAAACGTGAATAGGAAGGCCGGCCCTGCCTGGAACATATACATCTCTAATTCTGACTAACCTAAACGAAATAATGATAGCTTGATCACCATGTGAAATAGCTGTAAATCCGGAACAAGTGTCACCTTTAGCCTTATCACAAACTATTGTATATTGACGGATAAGCTATAAAAATACAAAAATGTGCCGAGTTTTAAAGATGGGTGTATGTACTTGTCCATTGGAAAGAGCATTTTTCACACACGATGCGGGAGCAGAATAAGCGGCTCCACTCATGGCTAACATCTTATTACGTGCCAAACTATCAACATAACCCGCAGAAGCTAATGCTAATAAATTGAAAGAGACAAGCAAAAAGCGTTGCATTTTTACCTAAAATAATTTCTCAATGCAGAATACAGTCAACTCTCGATATAACAACCCTCTGACTAGAGTTGACTAGAGGAATTTCATGGGCTGACTAGTGTAACTTTTTTCAAGATAACCTGCTGACTAGTTTGATTTTTTATGAAGCTAAAATATAGATCTTTAAACAAAATCAAACTAGTCAGCAGGTTATCTTGTAAAAAGTTACACTAGTCAGTCATTGAAATTTCTCTAGTCAGGGGGCTATTATATAGAGAGTTGGCTGTATTATAAAATTAAAATTTTTGATAACCTACTTAAAACGTCCTATGGCTAGAATCTTTTTGATATTTTAAGCATCTGTATTTTATAGGGGGTATTACTTACTTTGTCTGAAGTGATAAGATTCTAGTCCGGGGTTTGAAGCATTCTTGACATAGAAATCAGAACTAAATACATTGTTTTCATACTTGACATATCATCATTTTATTGATAAAAATGAAAACTGTGTTATAAAATTAAAATATTTAATGACCTACTTAAAAGGTCATATGAATAGAGTCTTTTTGATATTTTAAGCCATCTGTATTTTATAGGGGTATTACTTACTTTGCCTGAAGTGATGAGATCCTAATCTGGGTAATAATTCAAGCATTCTGGGCGTGACACAGAAATAGCATCATTTTCATCCGTTTTTTTCTGAAAATTTTTTTCAGTATTGGATAAGAGTGTATAGTCCGTTTCACGAGGACATCAGAAAAATTTCCCGGCAAAGTGGTCAAGTGGTTAGGGCGTCGGTTCATGGATCTGAAGGTCGCGGGTTCGATCCCGCCAGGGGCAAAACTTTTCTTTTGGTTGAAACTTGCTGAAAATTTTTTCCCTACCGTTTTTTGATGCGGGGAGTCCATTTTTGATGGAATTTGGACCTGTTTTTCGATGAGAAACCGAGATCTAGAACCCGGGAGTGCTAAAAAACGCATTTTTTCGCTATAAACTCGAAGAAAACACCAAAAAATCGTTATTTTGTGTAAAATTTTTTTTGAATACAAAGTTTTTGAGCCATTTTTAGGGTATGCCCATCATGGGGTATCTTCCAGTGGTCAAAATCAAAAAATTCCTTCAGATTCGTGTTCCCTAGGTCGAAAAACCCCTGGCACCAAATTTCAGCCAATTTGGAGAACTTTTTGAAAATTCGAGTTTTTGACCTCTTGGTCAAAAATTCGAATTTTCAAAACGTTCTCCAAATTGGCTGGAATTTGGTGTCAGGGGATTTTTCAACATGGGAAACACGAATCTGAAGGAATTTTTTGATTTTGACCACTGGAAGATACCCCATGATGGGCATTTTTTAAGTATTAAAGGGGGGGTGCTGATCGAGGCCGGATCTCGAAAAAATTTTTTTCTCAAAATTAGCTGATTTTTGGTACTCGGGGGTTTTCGGACACGAGAAATCGATTGCGCGCATCGAAAAATTCTGAAAAAATTTTTCGGGGGTCAAAAAATTG
>OZJO01014547.1:0-15124 GCA_900406225.1 Acrobeloides nanus | reverse complement strand
TTTTTTCATTTGTCTTCCGGCGATAAACGCGGAACTTTTCTGCTCAATAACAAGAACGCTAGATACAGATTAGGCGAGATATTATTTTTAATCTTTTTTGTCGTTATTAACATCATGTTATGACATGGAATTTACTCAGCAGCAGGGTTGTCGCGGCTCATAAAAATTATCGAGTTCGAGTTTATCGAGTTTCAAAAATATCGAGTTTTATCGAGTTCGAGTTTTCGAGTTTAGTAAGTTTATTTTTACTTTAAAAATTAATGATTTGTAAATTGATTTCCTAATGGTCCCCCTTATGTTTTTGGCCAAAATTTGTGAATGATTTATAATAAAAATTGCCAAAATCGAAAAAAATTGGTCAAAATCGAAAAAATTGATCTAATTGAAAAATTGCTAAAATCGAAAAAATTGCCAAAATCGGAAAAAATTGATCAGAATCGAAAAAATTGGTCAAAATTGAAAAAATTTATTAAAATCGAAAAAATTTGCCAAAATCGAAAAGTTGACAAATTTGACCAAAATCGAAAAAAATTTCTATTTTTACATAAAAATGCCTATTTTTTAAGAAAAAAAGTTGATCATGATCACGGTAAGGGAGGGGGTAAGCCCGTGATCATGTTTGATCACGAAGGGGGTCTAAAAATGTTAAATATTTGATCACGTGATATGTGAATGATTCCTTCTTCAAAACTCGATTATTTTTTCGAGTTNAAATCGAAAAAAATTTCTATTTTTACATAAAAATGCCTATTTTTTAAGAAAAAAAGTTGATCATGATCACGGTAAGGGAGGGGGTAAGCCCGTGATCATGTTTGATCACGAAGGGGGTCTAAAAATGTTAAATATTTGATCACGTGATATGTGAATGATTCCTTCTTCAAAACTCGATTATTTTTTCGAGTTTATCAAGTTTTCGAGTTTGCGACAACCCTGCTCAGCAGATAACAATGATCAATTATCAAAAGGTCTTTCAATAGAACAATCAAAAACATGAAAATCCGATTAAACGCCTCGCGAAAAGATCAGGAAAAAAGAGTGGCATAAATCACGACATCATCTATCCATTAAAATGCTATTATACATGTTGTTTTTTTATTGCTCCCACATTTCAAAAATTCGCCAAAATCGAGTTTAAATCCTTTTCCATCGCCCGATAGCTCAGTAGAACGCCCTAATTACTGGATTTTTTTAGAAAACAAAATTATTGAAAAAATTTTATTTTCGATTTTTAAGCTTAAAAATAGTGCAAATTACATTTTTTTAAGACGCACTTTCTTGAGTGTTCAAAGATTGCTTTTAATGGTTCGAGCGCGCTCCAAGTTGATTTTATTTATTGAGATTAACGCATGGGAAAGTTTATAAAAGTCATTTCGAGTCAAAATTTGAAGAGCAAAAAATTTAAAACCATGCCCGAATTTTACCGTTTTTGACTATGCCCAACAATTTCTAAGCGTTTTTGGAATGATTTGAAAAAATTTCAAAAAATCGACTTTTTTGACCCCTAGGGCCACGTGTGTTTCATAAATAGGGAAATATAAGAAAAGTATGAAGCCAGTACTTTTTCATGCTTAATTAGGTTCAATATCGTGTTCCTCACCTATGAAAATCTATATAAAGCCAAAATTTGCTAATTTTAAGAAAGTCGAAAAATGGTCATTTTTTTCTGTCAAAAACAGGAGTTTTTTCAAGCTTAAAAAATTCATAACAAATCAGATGATATACATGTGAATTTTTGACCATGCTTATATTGATTATACATGCTTCAAATGGTCATAACTTTTGAACGTTAAATCCTATTCCAATGATCTTGGTGTCGTTTGATAGCTTACAAGGGACACTCACGAAGTGCCAGTCCCAGATTTCTTTAAAGACAACGTAAACTGATTCTATAGGCTCTAGTAGTTAATAAAACATCAAAATTAGAGTTCCCTAGTTCGATTTTTGGGGTTAAAAATTTTAAAAATCGGAAAAAATTGTGCAAAATAATAAGTGATGTGGAGGAGATCGAATCTGGGGCTCACAAAACCCAAAACTGCAAGCTAACCAACTGAACATAAGTACTAATTTAAGTATCGATGATTTTTCCACTATGAGAGGATTGCACTTTTGCTAGCTTTTATACCTAGAATTGCGCTTTTTAACATTTTACATGATTTTTTCTTGGTTGTTTAGCCAATATGTAAGTAATAAACCCGTATAACGTAGTGCGAATTTTACTTGAGTGGAAAAATCATTCCAACACAACACACTTGGAATGATTTTTCCACTATATTTTNCTTACTTTTTAAAAGTCTGGTAAAATATAGTGGAAAAATCATTCCAAGTGTGTTGTGTTGGAATGATTTTTCCACTCAAGTAAAATTCGCGTTACGTTATACGGGTTTATTACTTACATATTGGCTAAACAACCAAGAAAAAATCATGTAAAATGTTAAAAAGTGCAATTCTAGGTATAAAAGCTGGCAAAAGTGCAATCCTCTCATAGTGGAAAAATCATCGATAATTAAATTAGTACTTATGGTTCAGTTGGTTAGCTTGCAGTTTTGGGTTTTGTGAGCCCCAAGTTCGATCTCCACCACATCACTTATTTTTTTGCACAATTTTTTCCGGTTTTAAAAAAATTTTTAAATCGATTTTTAATCCCAAAAATCGAACTAGGGAACTCTAATTTTGATGTTTTCGTAACTACTAGGGTCTATAGAATCAGTTTACGTTGTCTTTAAAAAAATCTGGGACTGGCACTTCGTGAGTGTCCCTTGTTAGATCAAGTACTTTCAAACTCGTACAAATAAACGACAAAAAATACCTAAAAATAGAAAATTTTTCGAGAATGGGCCATAAATGTTACGCTCCCTTTAAAATAATTTTTTTGCAATTTCCTTGAAAACGCTTCCTTGACCCTAATTCAGGGGAGGAATAGGAGTGTATTGAAGCGAAAATCAAACATTTTCGGATTTTTATGAGAAAACCGTCGATTCTTAGTTTTTTCTAGGCGGGAAATCGATTGCGCGCATTCTCAAGCCGTGGAAATTCTTCCTTGGCCCTGATTCAGGGAAAAACCAAAAAATCGCTAAATGTTTGATTTTCGCTTCAAAACACCGACCCCTTCCCTGAATCAGGGCCAAGAAAGCATTTCCACGGCTTGAGAATGCGCGCAATCGATTTCCTGCCTAGAAAAACATAAGAATCGACGGTTTTCTCATAAAAATCCGAAAATGTTTGATTTTCGCTTCAATACACTCCTATTCCTCCCCTGAATCAGGGTCAAGGAAGCGTTTTCAAGGTCCGGGAGTGTGCGCAATCGATTCTCCTCATAAAATTACCCCTAAGAGGTCACTTTTTAAAAAATTTTTTTAATTTTCTATTGGAAAATTTTAAAAAACCCCACTTTTCACGAAGTGACCTCAAACCGGACCCCCCCCCTTTAAGCCGTAGGCTTAAAAAAAGTATTAGTGAAGAAAAAAGTGTTAG
Organism: Acrobeloides nanus; assembly: GCA_900406225.1. Taxonomy (NCBI): domain Eukaryota; kingdom Metazoa; phylum Nematoda; class Chromadorea; order Rhabditida; family Cephalobidae; genus Acrobeloides; species Acrobeloides nanus. The sequence goes on along the minus strand of OZJO01014547.1, from coordinate 11,653 downwards.
TGAAAAAAAAATATTTTTAGTGAAAAAAAAAGTGTTTTTAGTGAAAGGGAAAATGGTTACCCTTTTAGTGGTCAAAATAAACAAATCCTTCAGATTCGAGTTCTCCATATCGAAAAACCCCTGAGTACAAAAAATTAGCTGATTTGGGTACCTTTTAAAAAAAGGCAAAAATTTATGGTCGCCGGATGGATTGAACCAGCGCCATACATATCAAAATCACCATTATAAAAAAAATAAACAGGAAAATGATCTACGACCAAAAATAGGCATATGCAAAAAATTTCATAAAAATCAGAAAAACTTTAATTTTGGGCCGGAATTCGAACCAGCGACCTTTGGGGCATTGCAATATAATGTCCTAGAGCCTTACCGGGGGGACAATTTTGGCTCAGTGCTATTGAAAAGTTTCTCATCTTCCCCCGCCGTGTGCCTAGCAATCTATTTTAAACTCGAACCGCACCTATCTGATGACTCTATTGAGGGAACGCCTTTTACCCGGACCCTGTTTTAATGACGTCAATGTCAACGTAAACGACATGACATTTAAATTTTTTAAATGACATTAACATGTCAAGTCAATGTCATGTCATTTTGTGAATAACGTGAATGTCATTTCAATGTCAACGTTTTTTAGCAAGAGGGCCTTTTCACTAAGTTTTTTCTCTTTGATAAGTTCGACAAGAAAGTCAAACACAGAGAAATTTAAAAAAAAATTTCTTTGTGTCTGATTTTTTTGTCGAACTTATCAAAGAGAAAAAACTTAGTGAAAATATCTCTTGCTAAAAAATGTTGACATGTACAGTGACATTGACGTCATTCACAAAATGACATTGATGTCAATTCAAGAGTAGGGTAGAAGGGATCGGGATTTTAATTTCGGGATCCCGAAAATCGGAGTTTTTTCTTCGGGATCCCGATTTTTCGGGATTGGGATTTTTTAATATTTTTTTGTTGTAAAAATTGAAAATTTTCAAAAAATTTATTATTAAACCAAATTTCTTAAATGCAAAATAAATATCTTACAGATAATTCATTAAATTTTTTCAAAAAATATTAATTTTTAAAATTTTTACTTATCTTAGAACAATTTTTTAAACTATTTTTTGTTAAAAAATCTCAATTTTCATTAAAAAATTTTGGTACTCTTAAAAGAAAGGGACACAAAATGACGTGAATTTTTTTCAAAAAATTTTTTCTGAAAATGATCCCTATAGGGGTAATTTTATGCGGCGAATCGATTGAGCGCATTCCCGACGCGTGAAAATGTTTTCCTGACCCTGATTCAGGGAAGGGAATTAATGCCGTAGCCAGGAATTTTTTTAGGGGGATAATTTTTGGTTCGACCCCAAAATCATAAAGGTCCCCTTATGTTTTTTCGAAAAATTTTGGAAAAAACATAAGGGGGGACCAAGGCAATTTTTTCGATTTTTTCCAAAAAATTTCAAAAATCACCTTGGTCCTCTTCCTTATGTTTTTATCGCGACGACAAGCGCGAAAATTTTTTTGTTGAAAATCACGCTTTTTAAGCAAAAAACCAGCGCCACAGGCGAAATTTTTTTTTAAAAATGTGCTTTTTTAAGCTGAAAATGCTCAGAAAATTACAATTTTTGTTTAAAAAATAGGAGATTTTGGTCTTTTCGTGAAATATGGAAAATTTTGAACATTTTTGGTGAAAAATCAAAGTGTTTTGTTAAAACCTTATATTGAAAAAATCAGCGCCGCAGGCGAAATTTTGTGTTGAAATTTCTTGTTTTTATGCTAAAAATACCCAGAAAATTAAAATTTTTGTTGAAAAAATGGAAATTTTTGGATAATTTTGGTGGAAAAATGCATAATTATAGACATTTTTTGTAAAAAAATCTAATGGGGAACCATTAGAATTTTTGATTTTTTTTTGAAAAATTTTGGGAAAAATCATAAGAGGACTCTTTTGGTTTTTTTCGACTTTTAAAAATTTTAGGGGGTAATTACCCCCGCTTACCCCCCCCCCTCTGGCTACGGCACTGAAGAGGGTATGTGTATTGAAACGAAAATGAGCAAAATTTAGAAGGAAAATAGGTTTTCTAGGAGTTTTTCTTGGCGGGAAATTGATTGCGCGTATTCCCGATGCGAAAATGCTGTTCTGGCCTTATTCTGAATATGAATTTTTTGAGAGTGCCCGAACTAACGTCGAAACTAACACTTCTTTTAATTCTCCCTAATTTTTTTCTCCAAAAATTTTTTCGATATACATATCGCCCTTCCCTGAATCAGGGTCAGAAAAACATTTTGACGCTTCGGGAATGCTCGCAATCGATTTCTCGCCAAGAAAAACTCTAAGAAAACCTGTTTTCCTGTGAAATTTCGAATTTTTTTATCATTTACGTTTCGATACACATATCGCCCTTCTCTGAATCAGGAAAGCATTTTCACGCTTCAGAATGTGTACAATCGATTCCCCGCATAAAATTACCCATTAGGGATCATTTTCAGAAAAAATTTTTTGAAAAAAATTCACGTTATTTTCTCCTATTTTAAGAGTACAAATTTTTTGTGTAAAATTGCTCCCTTTTATCTATTTTCCATCGGATAAATGTTCTTATAATAGGCATTTATTTGTGCTGCGAAATTTTTAGCTGAAAATATCGATATTGTTAAAATATTGACGTTTACAAAAAAGCAGAACTGCAGGCACAACAAAAGTTTTTAATTAGCTATTCTTAAGCTGAAAATGCTCAGAAAATGACATTTTGAATTTTGGATATTTAAAAAAAAATTGAAATTTTGGACATTTTTAGAGAAAAATTTGTTTATTTTGATGAAAAATCATAATGGGGGACTATTAGGATTATTTTTTTTAAATTTCAAAATTTTGGAAAAAATCCCGAAAATCGGGCAGGATCAGGCCCGGGATTCCCGATTTCGGGACCGGGATCCCGAAATCGTAAAAAAATGGCCATTTTCGGGATCAAAATCGTCGGGATATCCCGATTTCGGGATCCCGACTTCGGGATCCCATCTACCCTACTCCGGTCCTTGTAATTGTACTTGTAGTTTCACTTGTATTTGTACTTGTAGTTTCACTTGTATTTGTACTTGTAATTGTACTTGTAAATTTTTACAAGTACACACAAATCGTCATAACTTTAACAGGTTAACGTTTCAGGCCTTCATCCCTCCCCCTAGAACCCCTGCCTATCCCCTAACTTTTCACGAGGAACATTTTACGCGTTGACGAAAAATTCTGAAAAAATTTCGTTTTAAAGTTATGACCATTTTTCGAATAACACTGAATCTGGTTTTTCAATGTTATTCGAAAAATGGCCATAACTTTAAAACGAAATTTTTTCAGAATTTTTCGTCAACACGATGATTTTGTTGGGGTTAAAACTTATAACCCCTAATTTTGACGCATTTTTTTCAATTTTTGGACCCCCGAAAAATTTTTTCAGAATTTTTCGATGCGCGCAATCGATTTCTCGTGCCCGAAAACCCCCGAGTACCAAAAATCAGCCAATTTTGAGAAAAAAAAGTTTTTTGACCCGATACGGATGAGATTTTCCTGCCCCCTTTAAGGTGACGGAGATAGCACAACAGACAGACAGCGCGTTTAATTTTTTAGGATAAACGTCAAGAGCGATAAATGATACTCCATGTGATATATATTGTGCCCAAAAAGTTTATATATATAAATTTTGACCCTTGCCTGCACCTTTTCGGCATTTTGATGCGCCGTGGGTGTCCCTCACCTTCCCTTTGATACGCCACTGCCAAGGAGTCCTTCGTCATAGAGATATTTTTGGACTCTGAAAATTGAACTCGTTTGTAGGCAATTCTTTTCCACCTCTATAATTTTGATCATAAAATGAGTGTCAAAAAGACTAGAAGTGATATTTATCGCTTCAAAATCTCGATTTTTAAACATTGAAGAACACCTGTAATTAACATGAATTTTTATACTACATATGCTCTAGTTCATCATTTTCTCTAGTCAAGGTTTGACGTAAAGGTGTCAAGATAATATTTGTAGCTCGTGTTTTAAGGAATCTAGCGAGCCCAAGATTATCAAAATTGGATTTAGCCTCGCTGAGTTATGCGCATAACAAAAAGGGGTAAATTTTGGCGCGTTATGACATTGCATCATGACGCGCGTCATGACACGTATCATGACACATATCATGACGTGCGTCATGACACGCATCATGACACGTACCATGACGTGCGTCATGACTCTATGACACAGTGTTATGATACGTGTCATGACGCACGTCATGGTACGTGTCATGACGCGCGTCATGATGCAGGGCCCAGAATCATAGCGCATCGGAGCAACCACTCCTAAGACCTTGTGCATGTATGCCTAATAGTAATATTTCCAAATCTTTAAAGATCCTCTTATTCAACGAAAAAATGGCAGTCTTATATACAAACATAACTACTAGCTCATATATTGATGTTGGAATTAATATTGTAAATTTTGCACAAGGTTCGCTGATAATATTTCCGAATCTATTTTTGGCATTGTTTATTATATGTAGTAAAAAATTTCGTCAACAAAAAGAATATATCATCTTTTTGGGTACAATGTTATATGATATATTATATGGAGTATCAGTTATCTTTCTTAGCGTTTATAGTTTTAATTTACTGTGGTCTGAAAAATGTAAGTGCTAAAATTTGTGCGCTAGGACAATCGGCAACGGACAATTGGCGATTGTCTCTACTTTCCAGTGGCCAAAATAAAAAAATTCCTTCAACTTTGAGTTCCCCGTGTCAAAAAGCCACAACAAATCAGACGATTTGGAAAAAATTTCAGAGATTTTTATAAAGTTTTTTCCCTTTGGGGGACCAAGGACATATTAGGTTGCTGCAAAAGTAATGAGGCAAAAAGTTAAAGCCTTCTTATTTAATTTAGTTCTTATTCAATTCAATTTTAAAAAGAAATCAAAAATAGGCCGCATGACTCAGTCGTTTTGCTCTCGCTTTACTATTCAAAAGGCTCTGGTTCGACTCCCTCTTGAGTCAATTTGTTTTGCGCGATTATTTTTTGATTAAAATTGAGGACCAAGCAAAAAAAAATTTTCGATTTTTTTCCAGGAATCATTTTCCTATTGTCTCTGGATGAAATTAAAACCAAAATTATAAAAAACGGATTTATTTTTAAAAAAAGTTATAATTAATGTGTTTTTGTGTTGAAATAAAGACTTTAACTTTTTGCCTCATTACTTATGCAGCAACCTAATAGTTTTGCGTAATTGGACTCCATTGTCTGTAGCATTAACTTAAATAAAATTGAAAGATTATAGCTTGTTTCACCGAAAGAGAAAAAAGTAGTCCGGGGAGCATAGCATAATGGCTAAATCTCTCGCTTTGCACTCCGATGGCAAGTACAAAGCGAGAGCTTTAGCCATTATGCTATGCTCCCGATTCGGGATAGTTTGAAATTGCCTAGAAAAATTGAGGGTATAGTGAATCTGCTTTAAAAAATTATTATACACAAAAAAGAATATTATGCGCAGAAAAAATATCATGGTGTACTTTTACTGATCAAATGTTTAGTTGTTCCCGTCACAAATCCATGGGCGTGTTTTGGCTTGATGTATTATCTCCTTTGGATAATAATAATACCTGCAGTAGGAGTTATTACTTGTATTAGTTCAATAGATCGTTTGATTTCGCTCGCCTTGCCCATTCAATATTATAATTTTCGCACAACATATGCTATCACCATGATATTGACTCCATTCATTGTTTCTTTACCTATATTAATTGGAGTTGGAATAGTTTGTTACATGATGCGGGATAGTTATTTCGTAAGGTTTTGATAGTTCTTTACTTTTAAAATTTGCGCGGAAGAAGTGGGAAGAAGCGCTGGGGGGAAGATCTCTTTCTTCTTTCCGGGCGCATAGCACTCTGCTTTCCGGTACTTTTTTTAAAATTTATGTAAAGAATAGAGTTGTAGATTTATGGGATGTGTGGCTTAACTACCCCACCCATGCTGGGTTATTTACGCTATGTGCGAATTCTGTTTACAAGTTGTGCTGTTTTACTATATATTCCAATCGTTTTCTTGGTAACTAAAGTATGTTCAATTATATGCATAGCCAGAGCCGTAGATAGGGCACCTTGAGCACGGTACCCCCAAATCAGAAAATGAAAATTTCTCCTAATGGTCGCCCTTTTGTTTTTGCACATTAAAAAGTTTTGTGTTGTTCGGCCCCTGAAAAGTGACTTGGTCAGGGATGTTGGCCAGGAATTCTAGTTTATTTTTATGTGCAACTCGGAGCTCGCATAGTGAGAAAATCTCGAGCTAGAGCCCAAATAGTGAATTTTTGAGGGAGTCAAAAAGCGTTATTAATAGAAAGAAAGTCACTCTTCTCGAAAACTACAAGGCTTGGGTCATAGTTTTGATGTCGTTGAAAAGGACAACAATGGGCAATAAAAACAGCTTTAAATTGTGGGAAACGCATTTATAGAAAAAAAAGTTATGATAGAAATACTAAAATGGTCCAGATGCCGATTTTTGCTAAACATGACCCTCGATTTCTCCACAAGTATAAAGGCACGAGACCTAATGTTTATGTTTTTGTTAATCACTCACTAGGTACTTAAAAATAATATAGGCTTCAAGTTTGTGGCGACACTTTTTGGCGTACTTCCACCCCCCTCAGTAGCTATCTGCGGTATTTCGAGATATTGCCTCTTAATCCTAGCTACGGTCCTGTGCTGAGCTACTATCTACAGAGTGCCCCAAAAAATGACACTTTTGCGATTTTTTCAAAAGTTTTCAACTTTCTTAATTTCACCAAAATAACCCTATAGGGAGTTTTTTCTATGCGACAAATTGATTGCGCACATTTCCGGATCTTGACAACTCTTTCCTGACCCTGATTCAGAGAAGAGAAGTGTGTATTGAAGTCAAAATATGCTAATACAGAGTCAGGAAAGCGTTTCCAAAGTCCGGTAATGCGTGCGCATGATATCTCACACAGAAAAACACTATAGGGTTATTTTGGTGAAAATTAAAAAATAGAACTAAAAAAACTTAATGTTATCTGAAAATTCATGAAATTTGAAAATTGTTTTTGTTTTTACAGTAAATTCTGATGAAAATTAAAAAATTGAAAAAACCCATTTTTAGTGGGCACCCTGTAGATTTAGACTCCATAGGAAAATGTAATCAATATCGAGGAAAAAAATTTAGTTTGTAAAAGCCAAAATACAAGCTCAAAATTATGTCCATGTAACAGAGAGGAAAAAAGTAATAAGATTTACCATTATGATGGGATTGCTAGTTGGCAACGAAGTCTTATTTTCAATAGTTCCAGAAATTTGCATAGATCTTTTTCCTGGAGTTTTTAACGTATTAGTATTCTTTGTCAAGATGAAAGGTATGAAAATTTTCAAAAAATAGGGATTTGGAGCCGTAGCAAAAGCACTGATTGAGTCCATAATCGGTAACAGCCCGAGGAGCAAATGCTCAAAAACTATGTTGTCAGTGCTTAAAGGACCAGTCCAATCAGTTACAACCATATGAAAAAATGATATATTAGGAAAGATCATGAAAAATGGAGCATTTTTTGTTTTTACGGCATGTTCTGAATCGTTGTAGTTTTCGAGATAATTGCGTTTGGAGTTTTGAATTTGTTACAAGCTCTTCGTTGTAATACACAAACTTTTTAAAATTTTTGAGGAAAAAGCGATTTTTGCATCGATTTTAAAAATTTTCATAAAATGAACATTGTAGCAATTTTTTATAGCTAAATGTGACTAACAAAATGACACCAAAATTATCCAATTTGAACAAAATTATCCAACATTGTTTTGGGTTATTGAAACGAAAATTCTGATTCATGTTTTCGTTTCAATAACCCAAGAGAATGTTCAAATTGGATAATTTTGGTGTCATTTTGCTCGTCTCATTTAGCTATAAAAAATTGCTACAATGATCATTTTATGAAAACTGAAAAAATCGATGCAAAAATCGATTTTTCCGCAAAAAATTCAAAAAAGTTTGTGTATTACAACGAAAACAAGAACGCAAATTCAAATTTCAAACGCAATTATCTCGAAAACTACAATGATTCAAAACATGCTGTAAAAACAAAAAATGCTCCATTTTTCATGATCTTTTCGAATACATCATTTTTTCATATGGTTGTAAATTACTGGACTGGTCCTTTAAGCGAAAGTTCGTGGCATGATATCGGCTTCTCCGTTTGATACCGACTATGCCTTCCTTTGATTATATTTATCGTCTCAAAATCTCGATTTTTTGTATAAATGTTTTTTAATAACTTATTTAATTTAGGCTCTGTAAATTTTTGTTTATACCTGTTTATACAAAAAGATTTGCGCCAAGCAATTATTCAAATGTTTAAGCAAATCCTACCATAGGAATTCTAAAATCTCGAACGACTTCACATGCTCGAGTCCATCATTTTCTCTAGTCATCAATCTTACAATTTTCCTTAACTTAATTTATCGTTCGATATGTTTGAGAATAAATAAAACTTTAATTCTATTCATCACTCCCCACACAGGTCTATTTTTCACCAAGATCTTTTTCAAAAATTCAACATCTAAATTCAACAGTTACCTAATAGTACAGAGTGGCGCAAAAAAACCGCACTTTTGCGATTTTTAGAATTTTTTCATGGAAGACAATTTTCTGGGTGATGATTCCTTGTGAGTCTGGAAATAGGGGGTGCCCCGTAAAAAATTGAAAAAAATCAAAATATCAAGGGTCAACATATTTTTCTGATGCGTGCAATCGATTTCCCGCATAAAAATTACCCTAAAAAGTTGTTTTCCATGAAAAAATTCGAAAAATCGCAAAAGTGTTGTTTTTTGCGCCAAAAATTGAAAAAAATCGAAAAAAATTGAAAAAATCGCAAAAGTGCGGTTTTTTTTGCGCCACCCTGTAATATTTCAAAATCTTTAAAGGGGGGAACCATTTATATGTTGTAGCCGATATTGAATTTCAGTCGATTCTGAAACGGCTAGCCGATATTGAATATCCGATGAATATTCAAAATTGGCTAGCGAGAGTTGAATATTCAATATCGGCTACAACATATATACCGAAATCGCGTATTTCGTTAAAATATAATAAATCGATCAAAATTTGGCATGCATATAGGTAAAATTTTGAGGGGAATCCAATGGCGATGTTATTTTTCCAAAATTCTCTATCCTAGAGGTCGAAAAATTGAATTTAAAGTGTTTATCTATGATGAAAAAATTGAAATTTTCAAAATCGACCTCGCTAACTTTGTTCCCCATACCGAAAACGGTAGAAAACTCAAAAAATAATATTCTAGCCCCCAAAAAAACATAAATTTTCGAAAAAAGCTCTAAACGACGTTTTTTTAGTCTGTTTTTTTATTGTTTCTAAGCCAAAAGTTATCACGGAAAGCACTTTTCTTGGGTAAATTGGTGTCAGGGAATCGATTCCCGATGTTATTTTTCAGTTTTGACATCATCCAAGGGTGTTTTGGGCGAATTTTTGGGCACTAATACTAAAAATTGAACTATTTCGGTTATGAAAACAACTATTTCACGCGAAATGAAAAACATAGTAAGATTCAGCATGGTCGATTCTACTAGAATTACGAAGGAAATCAAAAAATTACGAAAATTGAGCGAAAAAAATTGAAATTTAGTGAAAAAGCATTAAAATTCAATTTTTCGATCTCTAGGATAGAGAATTTTGGAAAAATAACATCGCTATTGGATTTCTCGGATTTTGGAGCAAGGATTCGATTTTTCACAAAAACATTCAATTTTTCGATCAAAATTCGATTTTTCACAAAAATTTATTTTGCATATGCATTTAATAAGTAAAGTGTTTTTGTTTCGATTATGTTGTGATTACTTCAAATATTGACCCGAACTGACCTGACCCGAGAAAAAATCCCTGACCCGACGTGCCTCTTGGCGACCCGGCATGACCCGACCCGACAAAACCCTGTGACCCGACCCAACTTCTATCACTACTTTCGTCTATGCGAACGATACTCTTTTTTGCCTAGTTCCAAAAATATGGACATATAAATTTTGAACGCCTTGTACTTGTAGGAAATATTAGTCCTTACTCACTATTAATCTCACACATTTCACAAATCATTTTTCATTAACCAGTCAAAGGGCATGAGAAAGTTTATGAGAACAACATAACCAATTTAGTCGTTCATTTTCTTAAATCTTCAATTTTTCCTAACCAAATTTATCGTTCTATATGTACTTCCAAGAATTCCTTTATATCATGTACTTCCCGCATATATACACTTCCAAGAATTCTTTTATTCTATCTTGTACTTCCCACACACGTCTATTTTTCCCAAGATCATTTCAAAAATACAGCATCTAAATTCAGTGTTAAAAATTATCTAGTAGTAATATTACTAACAAAATTTTAAATCCTCTATTTCATCAATAAAAATGACAATTTTGTATACGAACATAACTACTCACGGCGCACAAATTTGTGCCAAAAGTGGCAATATGCACAAAATCAAATAAAAACGGTTAATTATTGCTGGAAAAACATTTTTAGACATAAAAAAGTAGTTTTTAAGTATGTGCCTTTTGTTTCTAGCTAAAAATCAGTACTTATACATAATTGCTGCATTTCAATGTGCAAAAAAATTTCAACTCCAGCGGGAGTCGAACCTGGGTTGCAAAAAACGCTAACCAACTATATACCCAACTGAGCCATAAATACAAGTTATAATTCATTTCCGCCGTAAATAGGAAAATAAGTCCGGAAGAGATGGTCAAGTGGTAAAGCTCTCGCTTTGCATTCCGAAGGGCGAGGTTTCGATCCCGGAGGTCGAAATTAGAAATATCATAATTCAAGATTTCATCATACAAACTACAAAAAAATCTTGAATTATGATATTTCTGATTTCGACATCCGGGATCGAACTCTCGCCCTTCGGAGTGCAAAACGAGAGAACCACTTGGCCATCTCTTCCGGACTTCTTTTCCTATTTACGGCGGAAATGAATTATAATTTATATGGTTGTAAAATTTCCATAATTTCAGCAAAATCATCGTTCGAAAACTTCTAAGGAATGCACAGCTTGAACGTTGTTGTTATTTTTTATGATTTTGAGCTTAAAAGTTGCGTAATATATAAGAAAATAAAACTATAGACTCCTTTTGAAATTTTTAATCAAAATAAAATTTGTTCTATTATATTAACTGTAAGAAAAATGCCAAAAAATCGTTTTTCTTAATTAAAATATATTTTTTAAAAATTTAAACGACAAACCGAGTCTATACTTTTATTTTCCTACTTGTTACGTAACTTTTAAGCCCGAAATCATAAAAAATAACAACAACGTTCAAGCTGTGCATTCTTTAGAAGTTTGCAGAAAGATGTGTTTTTTGGAATTCATTTTTCTCTACCAAAATTAACTCTAATTCAAAAATTTTTTGACTAGGCTTGTAGAGGAAATTCAGAGGAACGTTTTAAAAAAAGAATTATCAAAATTCATAACATTTTCGCTGAGATATAACGTTTTCTTTGAGGGTATACTTGTTCGCATTAATAAAAGTGCTTAAATTTAAGGGCACATTCTTGGAAATATTTTTTTTGTACTTAAAACTGTTTTTCCAGCTATAATTAATCGTTTTTAGTTGATTTTGTGCATATTGCCACTTTGGG
>OZJO01014546.1:0-10119 GCA_900406225.1 Acrobeloides nanus | reverse complement strand
GTTAGAAAATTCAAAAAATACACGTAAAATCGATGGTATTGAGCTTCGGACATGGTTTCGAATTTTTTAAGAATCGAATTTTGTCTCAAAATGAATTTTAAAAACCTTCCCATGTGTTAATCTCACTAAATAAATTCAACTTGGAGCACGTTCGAATCGTTTAAAGCAACCGTTGAACATTCAAAAAAATGTCTCTTTTAAAAAACCATAATTTTTACTATTTTTGAATTGAAAAAATTGAAAAAAAATCGAAAATAAAATTTTTTTTCAATAATTTTTTTTCTAAAAAAAATCCGGAGACGGGGGCAATCGATTGAGCTATTGGACGAAGGAAACGGGTTTAAACTCGATTTTTGGCGAGCTTTTGAAATGTAGGAGCAATATATAAAAAACGACCTGTAGTATTGCACGAATATAGGGCCATAGATATTTTAAGAACAAGTCTGGAATTTTTTTCTTTTTTTTAAATTATATGAGTAACTAACCTACTTTCATAATAAACAAAAATTTGACCCGGCTCTAGACGTGTTAAAACAAGGGAGTGACTAGATTTTATTTCGGGGAGGAGGGTTCTCTTTTTGTAAAAAGAAGAAAAAAAGAAGAAAAAAAAAATAGATTTCTTTCTTTTTAAGAAGAAAAAATTGTTAAAAATAGATGAGAAGATAAAAAGAAGAAAAAAAGAAGAAAAAAAAAATAGATTTCTTTCTTTTTAAGAAGAAAAAATTGTTAAAAATAGATAAAATTTAACTAAAACTGAACAAAATTTATTTAAAAAATTATAATTTTGGTCAAAATTTTCAAAATTTTTTTGATCTTTTCAAAAATTTTCAAAACATAATTGGGAATCTTACGATTTTTGCTGTTTTCGGTCGATTCGATGGGGGGATCCCTTTGCTACACCACAGGTTTAAAGGACCAATCCTGTAATTTACAGCCATATGAAAAAATGATTGTTTGTCACTTTTTTCATCAGTTTTATTTTCTTGCTACCTTTTGTACCAGCCTCACTTTTTTGTGCATTGTAAACTGGCCTTTATAGTATTAAAAAAATATTACCTACTGCAAAGTCATCGTATTTCGTATTTGGATAAACATAATGAGGTACATACCATTTACTCCCTTCATTTCTGTCAACTTTAACATTTTTTAAAATAACACTTGTAAAAACTTTTTTATCGGCTAAAAGAACATAATTACATTTAACTTTTTTTGCTTACTCGAAGACAGATTGCACAACCGTTCAATGCCATATATATTGGCAACTGTATCGCTATCAGGTTTAATTAAGCAGTTTGCATTCGGACAATATTCATCTAAATATTTGAATAGGGCATAATTTTTCACAGAAAGATTTCGATAGTGATCATCAAAGTTTAATAGCAAAATATCACCATATTTCTTTTTCTCTTCAATTATTTTGTTTCGTATTGTTTTATTCTAAAAAAACATACCGTAAATAATGAAAAATACGTCCCGGGCGTTAATTTTTCGATCCTTTCCTAGAGGGGCGTCATTTAGAGAGAGGGAGTTTATTTTTCAACCCCTTCCTCCCTCCCCCAGTCACCAACATAAACTAATAAAAAATCAATAAATTTTCACAAAAAATCCAAATTTCTAATAATCAACATCAGATCAAAATTGGTACAAACTAACACAAATTAAAAATGTAAAAGATATTTTTTCTGGGAGTGGTTGATTTTTTAATCCCCTGGAGAGGGGGGGGCATATTTTACAGTATTTACGGTGGATCCTTTCAATGCTTTGCATTAGAGAGGAAAGATGAGAGCTTGGGCCATTTTAGCCTCATTAAATTTTAAAAATCTACATACATTTGTATTTCCAATCAGGAAGATGAGAGGCACTTCTGGGCTTCGATATCTTCCCCAATTATTCCGAATCCATTCTCGCTCTATAAATTCCTTTGGGATCGTCCTAACACCGACTAATAAATTTGTGTCATTAGTACAACCATGCCTAGGAAGTTCTTTGAGTAAATTGGTATCATCTAATGGTTTTGTATTATCATGTCCCTTGGGATAATAAAAATCATTTGGTTCCTAAATTTTATTAAATCTTTTTTTCTTATTTGAGAATTCATTCTCGCTCCGTAAATTCATTTGAAAAAATAATTATCAGAGCGAGAAAATTTCTCAGATTAAGCGACGATGCAGCACAAAAAGCCTTCCTGCCACCTAGGCTAAGGAAAACTTAACTCTACAGATGGTATAGTAATTGAATCTGAAGTTAAAATTGTTAAATTGAGAAATGTGTATGTAGATATGAATACTTCAAGTTTGAGTTTTCTTTAGTATTTCTTATATTTGTTAAAACTTTCTCAACAATTTGATTCTTAGTCGAATTGGTCTAAAAAAGTGAAATTCTAAATTTTGGTTATCAATAGGGCTGGTATCCATAACGATGGATAAATCCTTAGATGAAGATTTTATGGCACTATAACTTTCGCCACGTTTCATGTTCGCCACGATAACTTTCGCCAGATTGCCAATAAAACTATAAATTTCGCCACGTTCGTGTCAATATACATATTTATTGCAAATCAGGCAACTCAATTAGTCTGAAAAAAATGTTTATTGACACTAAAGTGGTAAAAGTTACGTGGCGAAAGTTATCGTGACGAAGGTTACATGGTGAAAGTTAGCGTGGCGAGATTCGTGGCTAAAGTTATAGTGCCGATTTTATCCTTAGCTAGGGATGATCCGTTTTAGTTTCTTAGAAATGTGTGAATAAATCCAAATAACCTGGTTTTGATGTCATCTGAAAAATTGAAATTTTAACTTGAAATTGACACCAAAACAAGCATCTTTGGATTTATTCACATATTTTTTAGGAAATAAAACGGAGTATCCCTAGATAAAATCCGCAGATAAGGATTTATATGTTGTTTAATACGTTGACGACAATGGGGGTTTACGCTTTTTCTGCCACGTGGGACCAACGCTTTTTTCTGGCTTTATTTTTCTTGACCCACCGGTGGGTCAATAAGCTTTTGCTCTTTGATAAGTTCGAAAATTGGAAACGATAAAAACGCAAGATTGGAAACGGAAAAAGCTCTAATGCACTTTAGGCGTCCCATAAATTTTTCTCTATTACGATCGAAAACTCGCTTGCATTTCGATGAGGCCCCCTTAGTTCTACAAGTAGACCCCCAACTTTGATCTTCTTCCAAGTCCATATCCCTAGTTTTAATCAAATTTTGATACATTTTATCTTTTTTTTCACAATCAAAATATTTTTAGGCTTAGGCCTAAGCCATATTTTTTTTTAATTGTTCAAAAATGATCAAAAATTGATCAAAACTGGGGGTATAGACTTGGAAAAAGATCAAAATTGGGGGGGGGGGGACCTACTTGTAGATATAAGGGGCCTCATCGAAATGCAAGCAAGTTTCGATCGTAATCGAGTAAAAATTATGGGACGCCTAAAAATTTTATGAGACGCCTAAAAATCGATGGGACGCTTAAAAATCGATTAGACGCCTAAAGTGCATTAGAGCCAAAATTACATACATCCAAATGTAACTTTATTTTCCTAATTCGTATTATTTCTATTATATATTTTTGGAGATGATTACGTAATATTATGGAGAAACGGTCGCCCAATGATGGTTGATTACGATGAGGGGTCAAAAAATGGCCAAAAATTGATTACATAATATGTAAACGACCCCTTGCCAGGTGCGTCAATTTTGGGCATTGACCGGGTAACTTTTTTATTTATACTAAATATTACCATAATAAAAATCTTATTAAAATACTTTATAAAACTTATGTTAACATAAAGAATACAAATCATTGACAATAATAAAATAGAACAAAATGTTAGAAGAACTGTCTTTTTCATATTTTCTATAAGTGATCATTTATTTTCCAAACATTTGTTCTGTATAAAAAGAGCATCTACTGACCTGGAACACATTAGCATATTATTCACTAACAATTTTCAAATTATTGACTTAATCGCTGTCAAATACCTGTAATATTGGAATCAACGAATTATCTATCGAAACCAGTAAATATACGTTTGTTTTATTTAGATTTTTACAATTACAAATTTATGAAATAGATTAAGTAAATGTCAATTATGAAAAATAAATTGAACAAGAAAGATAAATTTATGAAATCATATGTGTTCAAAGCAACAGAAAGTCTGAAGCATAGAAAAATTGTGTTGGGAATAGTCTCTTTAGGGTATGTTTTATGCGAAAAATAAGAATCGTTATTTTGAGCTGAAAATTTCAAGTTCGAACAATTGGTTATTTAGTGTTTTCTTAGATTAGATATATCCTTATATATGTTACCTGAAAGTCCGGCATATCTGAAAGTTTCAGATATCCTAGGTATATCCGAAAGTCTGGCGTATCTGAAAATTTCAGAAATTATAGACTCAGGAAGGCCTAAGCATAGGTTTAGGCTTAGAACTAAGCCTAGGTTAAACCTAGGCTTAGGTCTAAGCCTAGGCTTAGGCCAAGGCTTAAGCCTATGCTTAGACTTAGGCCTAAGCCTAAACCTAGACTTAGGCCTAAGTCTAAACCTAGGCTTATGCCTAACCCTAAGTCTAAGCCTAGGCTTAAGCCTAGGCCTAAGCTTAAAAATATAACCCCCGATTGGGTTTAATTTTCATCAAAGACCATGTATTTTGTTTATAAGTTCTTTCGTTTGTATTTTGGTTATAAGCTTCTTGTGTATGTTTTCTTCAAGTATGTTTTAAATTGGTGCCATATTTCTTCTTTCTTCTCACCAACTTCGGTCATTAATGGAATGGATTCATTTGTTATAGGATCAATCCAGAAGGAAACTTCCTAAAAAGATAAATATATTTTGAAAATTTACTTACTCCAATGCCAAAGCCACCAACATCTTGTAAGGAGATATTTGCCAAAATTCGAACTTCACCATTTTGAATGGCATCGTCTGGAAGCCGACGATAATTTTCTGATGTCAAAAATAGAGTTTTATTTCTTAAAGCATCAAGAAAATCCTTAACACTATTTTTACCAGTAACCAAAAAGCCCCAACCTAAAATGTGAAAATTAAAATTAAAAGTAATATTTTAAAAAGATCACCTATTGCGTAGTCATCATATTTTGTTTTTGGATAAACATAATGAGGCACATACCATTTATGTCCATGTTGTCTAATAACTTCTCTATTTTTAAAAACACAACTTGTGAAAATTTTCTCATCGGCTAAAAAAGCATACAAACGTTTAACTTTTTTTACTTACTCGAAGAAAGATTGCACAGTCGTTCAAAGCCATTTATATTTGTAACAGTGTCGCTATCAGGTTTTAGTAGGCAATTTGCATTCGGACAATATTCATCAAAATATTTGAATAGGGCATAATTTTTCACAGAAAGATTTCGATAGTGATCATCAAAGTTTAATAGCAAAATATCGCCGTATTTCTTTTTCTCTTCGATTATTCTGTTTCTTATTGTTTCGTTCTAAAATTTTTTTATTGAGTTGTTAATAAATAACAAGATTTTCAATGCTGTGACTAATTTTTGCGATAATGACGCTATGATAGATATATTTCTATACGGGAAATCGATTGGTGCATTGCCACGCTGCTAATATGCTACCCTGAACCTTATTCAAGAAAAGGGGTGAGAGACTTTTGCGCACCGGACATTTGCGCATCGGACATTTGCGCACAGACATTTGCGCACCGGCGTGGCGTCAGTTGAGGACGAGCACTTGAGGATGAGACATTTGAGGATGGGTATTTAAGGATGGACATTTGAGGACGGCCATTTGCGCACCAAACATTTGCGCACCGGACATTTGCGCATCGACATTTGCGCACCGACATTTGCGCATTTGCACAATAAAGAATGAGCTAACTTTTACACCGGTTTTCTTACAACAGTGTGAACTTGTTTGTAGGCAGAAATTTTATAAAGTTCGGGGCGCAAATGTCCGGTGCGCAAATGTCGGTACGCAAATGTCGGTGCGCAAAAGTCTCTCACCCAAGAAAAGAGTGGGAGTATTGAAGCGAAAATGGAAAAATTCGAATTTTCACAAAAAATCATATGCAGAATAACTGCGTCAAAAAGCGCAGTAGCCAACTGCATAGATTGTGTTTGCACTTGACTGCATATATCAATAGGTTTTTCTAGTTGTGAGGAGGATAGGCTGGTCTATTTTAGCCTCATTAAATTTTAAAAATCTACATACATTTGTATTTCCAATCAGGAAGATGAGCGGCACTTCTAGGCTTCTATATCTTCCCCAATTATTTCGAATCCATTCTCGCTCTATAAATTCCTTTGGGCTCGTCCTAACACCAACTAATAAATTTGTATCATTAGTACAACCATGCCTAGGAAGCTCTTTGAGTAAATTGGTATCATCTAATGGTTTTGTATTATCATGTCCCTTGGGATAATAAAAATCATTTGGTTCCTAAATTTTTATCAAATCATATTTTTTCATAGTCGATTTTTTTACCTCCCGGATAAATGTAATATAGAACAAATACAAGATTAATAAAACTATGAGTAATACTAGCACTTTTGTTAATTTTTTATTTTGCTTCAAATAAATTTTTTGTTTATAAATCCAACGTAGCATTAGTTTTAATTTAAAAATAGTGCTGCATATAAAATACTTAGGCTCAGAAATACTTCAATGCATATCTTAGCAACCATGATAGCAAGAGGAGTATAAATTGTTTTCCTTATATGAGTAAAAATAGTAGACTCTATTTAAGCTAATATTTATGGGGATTTAATGAAGTTCAAAAGTTGAATCTTTAAATTAATTCAATGTTTCTGTGAAAAAATTTTGGCATAAAATAATTTATTAACTAGTAAAAACCCGTATTTAATATAATTTTGAAGGCATACATGTATTGTGGGGGGGGGGTCCGATTTTGGAAAATTTACGGGGTGAGTTAGAGAAAGATTTCAATTTTAGGCGTTAACTCTACAATAATGGGTTTAAATTTTCTTATAGCTCAGCGAAACAATTTTGTTTACCCTGCACTCGATATGATTTTTTGGACTTTTAAAGAAAAATTGCAGATGAATGAGCCGAGGGATATAAAACTAGGCCAGTTCCCACAAGGCATAACTGGGATCTTCAAAATTTGCATTTTAAAGTTTTTAAGAATGAAATAGGTATTTGGATAGACCATATATGAGTTGATATATATTTTTTGACGAAAAAAATTTTTGACTTCACCCCTTGGCTGTAGAGTAAAAAACACTAAAATCGACAAATTTTTCCGTTAAATCTAAATTTTTAGTGCGATCATTTTTCTTCATAAAATAGGCTAGTAGGGGCATCTACATTTCGAAGGCCAAAAGTTTTTAGTTTTTTTGTCTGAAATTGCCTCAGGTTTTGGCTAATCTCAAAAAATCGATTTTTCGGGTTTTGAGATTAGCCAAAACTTTGAGGCTAATTTTCGAACAAATAAAAACTTTTGGCCTTCGAAATGTAGGTGCCCCGATAGCCAAATTTTCTGAGGAATCTTTTGCGCGAAAAAATTTAGGTTTCTCGGAAAGTTGTTTTTGTCTTTGACCCTACAGCCTTTTTATGACTTTTTTGACTCCCATTTTATTGTTTTTTGACCCTACAGCCAAGAAGTGGGAGCAAAAATTTTTTCGACAAAAATTATATAAAACTCATTTATGGGCTATCCAAATACGTATGTTTCATTTTTAAAAATTTTAAGTGCAGATTTTGACAATTCCAGCTACGCCCTTGCACCCCCCCCCCACTGCTATTTACGTATGCTTCAAAAATATTTCAAGGACATAATTTTTTTAAATCACTAAATTTTGCTGCTTCTTCTTTGCTGATCAAGCTCAAAATTTGGCATACAAATGCCAAACACGGCATACTTTCTTTTAATATCGCTTGAGTATCATTTCCCGAGATCCATGCCTTCACAAATTTGTTTATTATTTTCTTTGAGTTGTTTGTTTCAATTATCTTTTTATACTGGTCCCATATATCTTTTTTATAATTTCCTGCTTCTGTCATAAGAGGAATAAATTCATTTGTTCTAGGATCGGTCCAAAGGGTAATAGCAGCCTAAAAAGGATAGTTACCAACATGGGCGTATCCAGAGGGCTTTAGCCCCCTCTGTTGTGGCGAATCCGCGGCAAAAAATATAATAGAAATTCTTTTTTTATTGCTCATGAATTTTTCAGACTTTTGAAAGTCCAGCTCTCTTGTCGCAAAATTCTTCATACATCCCTGGTCACTAGATGTCTTTTCAGGCAGGACAGCAGCGCAAAGAAAGGGGAGAAGGGAGGGAGAGTTTTCTCCCAAACCTGAAAAATTTCTTAAGAAAAATGCACTTTGTAAGGAATTTTGCAAAAAAATTTTCTTAAGAAAATTATATCTTTCCCAAGACTTCCTTCCCCCAACCAAACCCTTCTTTACGCTGCTGAGGAAGGCCAGAAGCAAGCAGGCATGCATTCATACAGGCAGGACTGTATATATGGAACAAGCAAGAGAAGGCAGACAAATACTTACAAAAATACCAAATCCATTGTTGTGTTCTATAGAAATATTAGCTAAAATTCGAACATCGCCAGTTTGTATAGCATCATCTGGAAGCCGACGATAATTTTCTGACGTTAAAAATGGAGATTTATTTTTTAAAGCTTCAATTAAATCTTTAACACTGTTTTTACCAGTAATTAGGAAACCCCACCCTAAAATTTATTAAAAATAAAAAAATGTATATAAAAAATAAAGCAGACCTGCAGAGTATACATCAAAATTTGGATTAGGATATACATATTGTGGCACATACCATTTGTTTATGGGATCTCTAATGACACCGGGTTTGTTTATGACATAACTTGTGATGAGCTTTTTATCGACTAAAAATTTTTCTAGCTAAGGCGCTCTCTTTCCAATGTAAGACTTCCTCTCATCAGCATCTTTTTCGGGAGGGTGGACGGGGAGGGAGAGTCTTGTCCTCAGGGCATTGATTTTTCGATCTTGTCTACGTTAAAGGAGAAGGAGCAATGCTGTAGGCAGGATTTCTCGACGGGAGGGACATACAGGGTGTTTCAGCGAATTAGCGAGGTTTAAAAATTCAATATCTTTTGATAAAAAAGAGATTTTTTAATGCGGATTTTTGTACAATGCTTAGAAACCATGGGGGTTTCATGCCCATTCAAAAAAATTAAAAAATTTGATTTTACGGCAAGAACACCACCACTCAGCCATAGTGACAGCTTGGCTGAGTGGTAGTGTTCACTTTTTGACTATGAGCGTGCAAGTTCGAATCCCACCGGCGACCAAATGTTTTTGCCGTAAAATCAAATTTTTTAATGGGCATGAAAACCCCACGGTTTCTAAGTATAAAAATCTCTTTTTTATCAAAAGATATTGAATTTTTAAATCTCGCTAATTCGCTGAAACACCCTGTATAATGTTTTTAAAATTTATTGAAAAAGCATAAGGGAAGACCATTAGGATAAAGAGAAAAAATAAAAATTTTCGGCTACAGGGAATGTCGCGCTTGCCTATGAAACTGGGGGGCGGGAGGGGGGGGAGGTACCAGATCTCATTCCTTTTCATGTATGTACCTGAAGAATAATTGCATAATTTTTCGATTCCAATAATATTTGCAACTGTATCACTATCAGGTTTAAGCAAACAATTTGCATTTGGACAATGTGCATCGAAATATTGGAATAAGCCATAATTTTTAATAGATAGATTTCGATAGTGATCATCAAAATTTAAGAGCAAAAGATCGCCGTATTTTTTTTGCTCTTCATCAATTTGTTTTATTATTTCTTCTTTCTATAAATAAAGATGATATTGGGTTGTACTATAATTTTTGGACTTTTGCTATTTTCCTGGAATCTTTACAAAAAAAGCCAAAAAAAGATAAAAACAAACGAACTCATGCTGGATTCAAACCAGGGGTCTTTAAGTATGGTCGCGGAGTCCTAACCATTTGGCCATGACATTTGGTTCTTGGGTCAAATTTTGACCATTTTGGTCCTCCGTGACCTCCTCCTCCCCATACGAGCAGATGCCAGTTGGTGACATAAAATCTCTGCCAGTTGGTGACATAGATTTATGTCACCAACTGGCAATGTCACCAACTGGCAATTTTCTCAAT
>OZJO01014539.1:0-12696 GCA_900406225.1 Acrobeloides nanus | reverse complement strand
ATTTTTCGATGCGCGCAATCGATTCCTCGCATAAAATTACCCCTAAAAATGATTTTGTTGGGGTTAAAACTTATAACCCCTAATTTTGACGCAATTTTTTTCATTTTTTGACCCCCGAAAAATTTTTTCAGAATTTTTCAATGCGCGCAATCGATTTCTCGCATAAAATTACCCCTAGAGGGTCACTTGTTAAAAAAATTTTAAAAAATTTTCTACCCGGCAATAAGTTGGACCCCCCCCCTTTAATATTTAAGCTATAGTTTCATGGGGAAATTGTTTTAGGACTTCATCGACCATTCTTTTTAACGGACTTGAGTTGCTCTACAAACTTTACATAAACACCATATGCGAATTTCAGCCTCCGTAAAAAGCTATATGCAAATTTTTCAGAAATATCCAAATTTAGGTCCGGATTTTTGACTAAGATTCAGGTTTTTGATCCTAATGTGGAGGTTTTCAGCCAAAATGATGTTTTACAATGTTGTTGCATAGGTTTCCAGGATTATTTTGATATATAAATCATGGTGTAATTTCTTCCGGTTTCAGATATATACCAAAGATCAAAAGCTAAATATGCAAATTTTGTGTTGATTTTTTTTATTATTTATTTATTAATCTTGTTGATTTTTATCGACTTTTTTTACTAATTATGCAATAACTCCTCAACCAGAAAGAGTTATGGCATGATTTTGGTGTCATTCGATTGCTACGATATCCAGCTTTCTAGCGACACCAAAACTATCAGGGTTGGCTTTGTATTTCCGGAGAAATCCTCAAAAACATATAAAAGTTTCGAAACATCACATGACCGACTTTTCACAACGATCGATTTTCTCCACTTAGGTTCGACTCCCGCCGGAGTCGAAGTTTTTTTGCACATTGAATTTTTTTAAATCGATTTTTTAGGTATTTGATCACTTTTTTGAAGTCATTATCAAAAAATAATGGCGGGAATCGATTCCTCACAATTTTTTACCCTATATATGACCAATCATACGTATAGAAACTTTGTTTCTGTCAAAAACCGGATTTTCTGATGAAAGTGGTTCCCCCTTTAAACAATCTTTTCCAAATCGACTGATTTTTTGTATCCTGGGGTTTTTCATTATGGGGGACACGAATATGAAGGAATTTTTTGAGTTTGACCATGGGAAAGTGGAGAAAATCGATCGTTGTGAAAAGTCCGCCCGCTATTTTTTATATCGTTGTGAAAAGTCCTAGAGCCACAATTCTGCATTAGTTCATTAACTTTGCCACCTTTTTACCATTGAAAATTTCAACATTCTTCAGCTATCAAATTATTGCAATTCTTTAATCAATTTCAACTATAATGTCTTCACGAAACGGTTTTAATACTAGCCAGAAGAGGAAATTTGGAGATGATATTACGGGATTGGAACCTTCAACATTAAGAAGCCGAGAAAATTTTGACGAAGAAGATTACTTGAATATGCCTTCGAATAACCCTGGAGACCTAAGCAGCAACAATGTATATAAAACATCATTTTGGCTGAAAATCTCCACATTAGGGTCAAAAATCTGAATCTTAGTCAAAAATCCGGACCTAAATTTTGGGTATTTCTGAAAAATTCGAATATAGCTTTTTACGGAGGCTGTTCGCCGTGATGTCAGGAATTGAACCCAAAAAAACATCAGCACAAATGGACTTAAATTGACCGAAATATGGCCTTGAAACGAAAAAATGCGGGTATAAACCTTCTGAGGCCTGTAGAAAAAATTTTTTCCCGTGGGCATCTAGGACTGGCGCTTTATTATTCATTTTTGATGAACTTTCAGGCCCAATTGGGCTTTTTGAGCAAAGACCGTAACACATAGTGAATGTTCCATGTCAATTTTACTATGAGTCAACCAGAAACAGCCGAAGCCGCTTGGTTTTTTGGTCATTTTTCAACAAAAAATCTTCATTTTCAGCTTAAAAATGCGCATTTTTCAAAAAAAATTTCGCCTGTGGCGCTTTTTTTTGCTATATTACAATCAATTTTTCGTCTGGCGACCTTTTTTGGTCGCAGGGCCCCTCATCGGACGCTCCCTCCTCCCCCACCTTGCCCATGTATGGTCCCTATGCCCCAGCCCAACTCAAGTTCGTACTTTTTTGTTTTCATAAATGATCTTTCTTCAGGTTCGTAATAGAAAAATTTTCAACAAGTTTTCATTTTTTAAGACAAAATTAGCAAAAAATGAACTTTTTTTTATCCTTTGAGATATGCTTCATTAAAATTACAATTTTGTTAGTTTGATCATTATTTTTCATTTTTTCGCGTTTCGAAATTTTTGTAATCAATTTTTCGGGAAATTTTTGATTACAAATTGAACATTGGTATGACGTATACAACAACATATTATTTTTCTGCATTCGCAATTTTCTTAATCATTAAAATTTACAGACTTCTATAGTTTGAATGATTCTTGTTCTAAAATTGGTTCTTTCTTTTCAAAAAATTTTTCTTAATGGGGGTAACCTTTTTTTATCATATGGGTCCTCCCTTATGTTTTTTTCGAAAATTGTTGGAAAAAAACATAAGGGAGGACCAAGGCAATTTTTTTTTCGAGTTTTCCAAAAAATTTCAAAAATCATCTTGGCTCCCTTATGTTTTTTCGCGCCAAGAGCGAAAAATTCGATTTTTGAGAATAAAAAATTGAATTTTTGAGCAAAAATAGATTTTTGTGAAAAAATCTTATGGGGGACCATTAGGATTTTTGAAAAATTTTGGGAAAATCATAAAGGGGGACCCTTATGATTTTTTTTTCAACTTTTTAAAATGAATTTTTAACGAATTTTTCTATTTCAATTTTTGACAAATTTGAAATTTTTAAGGGGGTAAGTACCCCCTCCCCTAAATACGGCATTGGAGACCATTAGGAAAAATTTTTCATTTTTTCGATTACCAGAAGGGGGTAATTTCTCGGATTTCCCCCCTCGCTACATGCCTTCATGTTTATAGATTTGTTATTTTCTCTCCGATTTGATAAGATAGGCAAAAAATAGGCATCGACAAAATTCTCTATTGATTAGATCGATTTTCCAATTTCCTCTAATGTCCTTGACGGGAAAGTAGTTCGAGAATTCTCTTTTCCACCGTGCTCAATTGAATGAAATAGCAAAAAATTCTACCTAAACACTAGTGTTAGTGGTGATAATTGTGAGCAGGGCTTTGCTCTTTCTAGTTTGTGCTTTCTCTGCCCACTTTAATATTTACTCTCTGGCCGTTGTGCACTGTTTCACGCACACATTTCTTATAGCTCTAGATGTCCTGGCCATTGTCGACTAGTTATTCCTCATTCCTTTTTGTGTGCGGACTCGTTTGTGCTGAAATTTTTGTGCGTTTTAATGGAAAATTTTATGAGTTAATTTGATAGGCTTATTGCGTCGGCATATGGATAGGGGGTCGACATTACGATCCCGAGGGCCCGAAAAATAGTGCCGAGCGGCCGATTGTTGCGAGTAATTTTTGCCCAAAAAATGAAATTTTTAGCCTAAAAAATGCTATTTTTAGTTTAAATATACCGTTTTTAAGCAATTTTTGACCAAAAAAACACCAAAAACAGCACATTTCCTTTAGACTCCCGCGCCGCGAGGGCTCGAAAAATGGGGGGAACCGAGTGACCGATTGTTGAGGGTAATTTTTGCCCAAAAATGCAATTGTTATTTAAACATACCGTTTTTAAGCAATTTTTGACCAAAAAAACACTAAAAATAGCACAAATTTCCTTTAGATCCCAGGGAGAGAAGGGGCGCCGCGCTAGGGGGTTTTAATCTCCCCCACCCATCTATGTGCGCCGATTTTGATTTTTATAAGAAACTTTCGAATTTATGTTACTCAAAAGAATAAATTTTCTTGCTCTGTGTTATACACGAAGCGAGCTTTTACAGGGTGTATAAAAAACCGCAATTTTGGCGATTTTTTCATGTTTTTCGACCTGAATTTTTTCTTCAAAAATCCTAAAAATGACCCATATAGGGGTAATTTTATGCGGGAAATCGATTGCGCGCATTCTCGAAACTTGAAAATGCTTCCAGATCCTGATTCAGAAAAGTAAGTGTGTATATAAAAGCTAAAATTACAGATTTACACACTTACTTTCCTGGATCAGGATCTGGAAAGTATTTTCAAGCTTGCGCGCAATCGATTTTTCGCATAAAATTACTTATATGGGTCATTTTTAGGGTTTTGAAAAAATTAGGTCGAAAAAAACAATGATAAAAACGTATTTTGTGAAAATTTTTTAAAAATCGCATGAAAATACCCTTTGTAGGTGATTTTTGAAAAAAATTTTTCACCAAAAACGCAAAAATGCGGTTTTTTGGCTCACCCTGTATTCAATTTTTGCATGTTTAAAAATCAACTTAAATTCCATTTTTAGACCGTAGCAATGTCGAAAGCTTTTATTGGCAAACCAGCACCAGAATTCACGACTGATGCCGTTGTTAATGGAGACTTCAAGACTGTTTCGCTGAGCGACTACAAGGGAAAATACGTTGTGCTATTCTTCTATCCACTTGACTTGTAAGTAAGGGGTTGTCGAGATCGAGATTTTTGAATCGAGATCAAGATTTTCGAGATCTCGACAACCCTATTTGTAAGCTTAAATTTCTTAGGACTAAATAATTTTCTCTTTTTTCAGCACTTTTGTCTGCCCAACCGAAATTATCGCGTTTTCTGACCGTGCAGAAGAATTTGCGAAGTTAGGCGTAACAGTTTTGGCCGCTTCAACCGATTCCAAGTTCTCGCACTTGGCCTGGATTAATACGCCACGCAAGCATGGTGGTCTTGGTGAGATGAAGATTCCAGTTTTGGCTGACACCAACCACAAATTGAGCCGAGAATATGGTGTACTTAAAGAAGATGAAGGAATCGCATACCGGTGAGTGTGGCATGGAAAATGGGCTTCCCTCCTCAAATCCAACCGAAGACTGAAAAACATAAGGCATCCTGAGTCTCTTATGTTTTTGCCCGAAATTTTTCAAAAATCCTAATGGTCCTCCATTATGATTTTTCACCAAAATTTTTCTCATTTTTCAACAAAAACGTCGTCAAAAATCTGCTATAATTTCACCAAAAAATTTCATTTTCTGCTTAAAAACAGGATTCAACAAAAAAATTTTGACTGCGGCGTTGGCTTTTTTTACCTCAAGGATTTCACCAAAATTTTCCTAAAATTCCCATTTTTCCACCAAAACCCAAATTTGACTTGTTTTTCACCAAGAATCATAATTTTTCTGAGCATTTTCAGCTTATAAACAAGCATTTTGCACCAAAAATGGTGTAAAATGCTAGATTTTGGTCCAAAAATTTGTTTATGAGCTAAATAAATTGCTACCAAGAAAATTTTTGCGGGGTTTTTTAGCCCATGCAACAAATTTTTGGACATTATAACGATATTTTAGCCCCTAAAACAATTTTTTCGGCACAGAACTTTTTTTGTGCCATTTTCCATCAGAAAAAATGTGATCCAGACATGTTTCAAAGGGGAGAGGGCAGATTGAGGCGAGTTATCGCAAAAAATTTTTTCAAAATTTTTTGACAAAGGTAAAAAGTTTTTTTTCCATTTTTAGGTGTTTTTTGGTTTATGCATAAAAAAAGATATAAAAAAACACTTAAAAATGGCCCAAAAAATTTTCGATTTTTTTTCATCGTTTCGAATATTTTTTACATTTATCGAAAAAATTTTTTTTGCAATAACTCGCCTCAATCAGCCCTCCACCTCTAAACTTTTTTTACAGAGGCTTGTTCATTATCGACCCGAAGGGAATCTTGCGTCAAATCACAATCAATGACTTGCCAGTTGGACGTTCGGTGGACGAGACTCTCCGTTTAGTTCAAGCATTCCAGTTTGTTGACAAACATGGCGAAGTTTGCCCGGCCAACTGGAAGCCTGGTAGTGATACAATCAAGCCGGGAGTCAAAGAATCGCAAGAGTATTTCAACAAGCATTAATAAATCAGCCGAAAGAAAAAATTTAAATATAGACGTGATACAATTTATTTTGTGTATGACTTTAGTTATTTTATAATTTTATCATCTTGTTTCATGCAGTTTAAGTTTAAAGATTAAAATAAAATGACGTATTTTGATGTTGTAAAACTGCATAAATGGTTATTGGGTAGTCGAACCTGCCCAATGTGTGCTCGTAAAATGTTGTTACACAAAGAACTTGATTCAGACTTGTTCATATGACTGTGATCCTTCTAATCCAAGAAACCGAAAACAAGTTGACAATTTTGGTACTATTTTTGGATTAGGGGGCCAAAATGACAGGGTTCTGGAACCGAAAAAACTTCCTAATAAATAGCCTCTTAGAGCTATATGCGAAAAATCGATTACTCATACTGCGTGAAAACGAGTACTTTACCCTGAAAATTCATTATTTTCTTTGTTCTTCGATTCTTTCACTCTTTTGCATCACTTTCTTTTTTTCGCTTGCTTTCATTCTCTTTTCACTTTTTTCGTTTTTCCATTTTTTTCAAAAAACTTTCATTTTTTAAGAAAATGAATAAAAGAAGTAAATGCAGAAATTACTCAACTTGGCTGTAAAGATGGACAATGCAGCGAATTTACCCCAGTTTACGTCAAACTAGGTCTCTCTCTTTTCCTATCTTTGGGCTCAATAATATGGAAATTTTGAGAAGGCGGTATTTGAAGCGAAAATCAGTCAAGATTCGATATCACATTGGTTGGTCAAGTTTCGAGAAGTTTGTAAGCGTTATTTCCTGCAGCATCCCATTTTGTTGGGCGGACAAAATGAGATGCTGCAGGAGCTTCTTCCACTTCGACCAACGTTGTTGGTCAAAGTGGAAGAAGCTTTCATTACTCCAAGGAAATGAGGACATGGACGACGTATGCGAAGACTGAATTGGTGCGGTAGAACGCGGCTCTAACCGTTCTTTTTTGGGACTTTGACATAGAAGAACAAGGTTATGGAGAGGGTTGCACAATGAAAACGTTTCCAATGCCTAGAGAAAGTGCATGCCCAGCAAAAATGAACAATTTATGCTAGATCTCAAAATTCGCATATTTCTGTGTGGTGCAAGAGATTGTCACTTTATATTTGTAACTTGTGCGCATCCCTATTCCAAACCATTGTTTTCAAAACCATTTCACCAACTTTCCACTCCATGATTCAACGGTCATGAACATAGTTTGTTTTTTAAAGCGAACCCAACTGAAACGAGTTCTACCTTTTCAAATAATAATACTGCTGTCAACTTTTTGATGCTCTTTGTGGAACCAGAACAAAAATACTAACTCCTTTCATTTTTACTTTTTCGATTTCTTGGCCTTGACTTTTCTTGTTGAATTTCGTTTGAAATTTTTCTTGCATCATTTTTTATTTTGCTACATTAAAAAATTTTTTTCTTTGCACAGTTATAAAAAGTGTCAATCCTTGCCACCGGCCAGAAATATACGAATTTTGAGCACGAAACAAATTACAGGGTGTATTAAAAAACCGGAATTTGGGCGATTTTTTAATGTTTTTCGATCCGAAATTTTTTTCAAAAATCCTAAAAATAGCCCATATAGGGATAATTTTATGCGAGAAATCGATTGCGCGCATCCCTGAAGCTTGAAAATATTTCCCAGATCCTGATTCAGGAAAGTAATAGTGTATATAAAAGCTAAAAATACAAATTTATACACTTACTTTCCTGGATCAGGATCTGGGAAGCGTTTTCACGCTCCGGGAATGCACGCAATCGATTTTCCGCATAAAATTACGCCTATATGGGTCATTTTTAGAACTTGTGAAAAAAATTTTCGAGTCGAAAAAACATGAAAAAATCGCCCAAATTTCGATTTTTTTTAATACACCCTGTATTCATAGTGACAAATTCCAAATTCGCATATTTCTGGCCAGTGACAAGGATTGTCATTTATGTAACTTGTGAATTCCTGTTATACGTGCTTACCCTTTATAACTTTTTGGAGGGTATGACTTTTTATCAAAGGCTTGGGCGTGAGCTTAGGCTTGGGCTTACGCTGTCTTGAGCTTAGTCTTGGGCTTAGGCTTACGCTTGGGCGTTGACTTGAAATCTTGAAGAGCAGTAAAAAAAATTTAGATGAGACCCTTATTTTTTGCTTTATTTTGTGGCATTTTTCTATTTGGTTATAATAAAGCTCTAGATCTAAATTTTGATATTATACCTAAGGAAATGTTATGCACTATGTGTCATACAGTTATTTCTAAATTTCAAGATAAACTGCAAATGGATGCGAAGAAATTTAGAGAAGTATATATTCTTTTGTATTAAAAAGAAAATCTTGAAAAAATTCAAAAAATTTGGGATGTTTTTTCTACGAATAAATTTTTTATGCAAATTTTTTTTCTAAACACTGCTTGATTCCATCTATTTTTGTCAACTCCAATTTTTAGGAAATGCTCTCAACCTGCTCCATGATGGAGACCAAAGAAGCCATAGAAAGATGCAAAGCTTCTTTCGATGATGAAAAATTGCAAAAATTTCGCTCGAAAGCAGCACTAGTTTTATGCCGAGAACAACAACTGTGTAAAGCCGATGAGAAACCTCACGAGTTGGAGGCAAATCCAAACATTGCTGCTGCAAATTTAGAGGCTATACCGGATGTTGAGCCAGAAGTTAGACAAGCTGTTGAAGCCAAGCAAGAAATAGATGTTAGTGAAACTGCTTCAAAAAGCCCGGTATCAGAGATTTTAGAAGAGAACTATTCTTGATTGAATATTATATGTAAAAAACTAGATACTAATAAAGTTTTTACTTTACACTGCGTTGCAAAAATATATCAACACCCCGATTTTTAGTGGTTAGCCATGTTCTCGATGTTTTCATGAATCGAAACCGCTTCCATTCGAAAGAGCATAGCTGAAAACCATGTTCGAGGAAAACGCGTGATTTTTCGATTTTCTGAAAAAACTAGATAAAAAAATGTTTTTGACCGTTGCATCAATATGTCAATACTTACGATTTTCTATTTTTTTCATATAAATTTTCACTCAGATTGACTTAATTCAATTTTTAGCAATAATGTCAAGTGGAAAACAGCTAACGGAAGCAGACAGGCGAAAATTGAGGCCTACAGAGACACCGGATTGAGTTTTCGTGCCATAGCCGCTGAGTTGGGTATAGATGCAGCAACAGTGTGGAATTATGTAAACAAGAGTCGTCAATATGGTCTGAAAAAGCGAGAGGGACGTCCTTTGAAACTTTCTCCGCGCGATAAGCGTCTAATCATCAAGGAAGCTTCCAACTCTACCAAGTATCTGAGCAAAATTAAGAGCGACCTCGACCTTCAAGTCCATTTCTCGGGCTATTAAGCAGAATAAAAACATACGTGAGAAAATGAAGTCTGCGCCGAAGCTTACGGATGATCACAAACTCGCCCAATTGGTATTCGCTTCAAATTTTCTGGCCATTCAGGTCCCACGGAGTTTGGGTGTCTTTCGAACAGCCGTTCCAAGAATTTTGCCCATACTTTTTCGGGGTCTACCATGAGCAGCTTCTTGTCGCCGAAAAAAAGGCTATGTCCGGCGCGTGTCCAGGCAACTCTTGTTTTCGGATCATCCAAGATGTGGGTGTAGTTCCCGAGTTCAATTTCATTTTCATCGCCAATTGTTCTTGTGATGACGATTATCGCAACGTCCACCTGTTTTCCCGAACATGGGAAGAAACCAGAACAAAAAAATTTTTTTTCAGAGAATAAGCCATAATTGTTACTCCCCTTTAAAAAAAGGCCTTTTTTAGGGGTTCTACCCCTCGTAGGGGGGGGGGAGGTAGAGAGGTACCTTACAGTGATCAAAATCAAAAAATTCCTTCGGATTCGTGTTCCCCATGCCCGAAAACCCCCGGGTACCAAATTTCAGCCAATTTGGAGAACTTTTTGAAAATTCGAATTTTTTTACCCCCGTGGCCCCAAAAATTCGATTTTTCAAATTGAAAATTGTTTTGGATTATTGAAACGAAAACATGAATCAGAATTTTCGTTTCAATAACCCAAAACAATTTTCAAATTGAATCATTTTCGTGTCATTTTATTCGTCTCGTCGGGTTATAAACAATGCTATATATTATTTTTTTTTCTAAATGTTCAAGAATTTTGAGTTATTTTCTTCTCAATATACAGATTTTATTGATTCAGGGAAAAAACCATTCGTCGCGACCCAGGTACAAATTTTCGTTGTAATACGCAGAATTCCAAATGGCCAAATTCACATTTTCTACTGAATTTTGATCTCAAAAATTGAACGACAATGGTCAAAATTCGAACTTTTTCCATTTTCGCTTCAATACAATATCCTGAATCGGGGTCAGTGAAGCATTTTCAAGGTTCGGAAATTGCGCAATCGATTTCCCGCATAAATTTATCCCTAGAGAGAGGTCATTTCCAACGAAAAAAAGTTAAATTTTTTTGAAAAAAATTCACGTTAAGTGCGATACCTAGTGTTCACTAGTATGTACCGAATATAGATTTTGAATACATTTTATCTTTCACATTTATAAATATAATGCACATAAAGATAGTAAAATAATTATCACAAGCTATCTACCACAACCTCCAGAAGGGCAAGAAGACATATTCATAGTATTGGTATTCAAACGTCCCATAGGTCGGCGACGCCCGGGTCCGCCTAAACAGTTGATCAAAATAAAAACATAAAAAGCAAAAACCTCCAGGAACATCGGGCCCACCACCTCCTCGGCCATGACTACCACCAGAACGCCTATCAGAAGTATACGAAGATGAACTTTCACCAAGCAAAGGAGACAGTAGTGTGCGGAAGCTAAACATATATTTTAGAATGAAAATTTAAAAATATAGGTTGTTTTTCGGGAAATCACGAGCTCAGGATTTTGAAGAAAATTTTTTTTTAAATTTTCGTTTCAATAATAAATTAATATTGAAAATCAGGCAATAAAAGTAAAGAAAATTTTTCTGAAAAATACGTAATTTTCAAAATGCCACTACTCCTCAGAGGAGGAGTAGCATTTTGAACAATTACGTATTTTTCAGAAAAATTTTCTTTAC
Source organism: Acrobeloides nanus (assembly GCA_900406225.1). Classification (NCBI taxonomy): domain Eukaryota; kingdom Metazoa; phylum Nematoda; class Chromadorea; order Rhabditida; family Cephalobidae; genus Acrobeloides; species Acrobeloides nanus. The sequence continues at coordinate 1,678 of OZJO01014539.1, read as the reverse complement.
TTTTATTGCCTGATTTTCAATATTAATTTATTATTGAAACGAAAATTCAAAAAATTTTTCTTCAAAATCCTGAGCTCGTGATTTCCCGAAAAACAACCTATATACCCCGAAACCGGGCTAAAAATGTTCCTTATACCCGACTCTCAATGAAAAATAGAAAAAATTTTCCGCGTGAAGGCATCTATAGGATGAAAAATCGCTTTAAAGTTTCAAATTCAAATTTTGTGATGATCGACCAATCGTTGTAATATTCAAATTTTTATTGAATCAGACAATCTTGGGTCTTTTTTGCAATTTTATGCAAGAATTGTTATACACGGTTTTCAAATTTCTTCCGTAAATTTGTGAATTTTGTCACTTTTGAAAACCGTGTGTGTGATATAACAATTCTTGCACAAAATTGCAAAAAGACTCAAGATTGCCTGATTCAATAAAAATTTGAATATTACAACGATTAGTCGAACATCACAAAATTTGAATTTTAAAGGCAACTTTAAAGGAGCAGTACGGACGACTTTGATTTTGTACCAAAATTTCTTTAAAGGGATCTCCGGAAAAATTTTTTTTTAATTTTTGTAAAAAATACGTTTCTATGGGTAATTTTATGCGAGAAATCGATTCCGCGCATTCCCGAAGCATGAAAACGCTTCCTTGACCCTGATTCAGGGAATGAGTGGGTGTATTGAAGCGAAAATAAACAGTTTCGGATTTTTATGAGAAACCCGTCGATTCTTATGTTTTTCTAGGCGGGAAATCGATTGCGCGTACTCCCGAAACATGAAAACGCTTCCTTGACCTTGATTCAGGGAACGAGTGGATGTATTGAAGCGAAAATAAAATTTTCGGATTTTTATGAGAAAACTGTCGATTCTTATGTTTTTCTAGGCGGGGAATTGATTGCGCGCACTCCCGAAACATGAAAACGCTTCCTTGACCCTGATTCAGGGAATGGGTGGATGTATTGAAGCGAAAATCAAACATTTTCGGATGTTTATGAGAAAACCGTCGATTCTTAAGTTTCCCAAGAATTGTGAAATGTTGTACTTTCTCTTTGTTGTTATAAAAACTCTTTGTTGTTGTTATATCTTTGTTATTGTTATAAAATTGTTATAAAAATCACGAAAAATAAATAAAAATAACGGGTGGATAAAAGTTGAACATATTCGAATATAGCCTTGAAAGATAGAACTTTTAAACGGAAGGGGAAATCAAGGAAAAAAGGCAAAAGCTTGGCGGCTCGAGCGGGGATCGAACCGGTGACCCTCGGAGGCGCACCAATCCGAAGGTTGCGCGTAATCGATTCCTCGCCTAGAAAAACCTAAGAATCAACGGTTTTCTCATAAACATCCGAAAATGTTTGATTTTCGCTTCAATACATCCACCCATTCCCTGAATCAGGGTCAAGGAAGCGTTTTCACGTTTCGGGAGTGCGCGCAATCAATTCCCCGCCTAGAAAAACATAAGAATCGACGGTTTTCTCATAAAAATCCGAAAATTTTATTTTTGCTTCAATACACCCACTCATTCCCTGAATCAGGGTCAAGGAAGCGTTTTCATGCTTCGGGAATGCGCGGAATCGATTTCTCGCATAAAATTACCCCTAGAAACGTATTTTTTACAAAAATTAAAAAAAAATTTTTCCGGAGATCCCTTTAAAGAAATTTTGGTACAAAATCAA
>OZJO01014534.1:0-10916 GCA_900406225.1 Acrobeloides nanus | reverse complement strand
GGATTTGATTTAAGGTTATAAAATTCGGTGACACAAACAGAAAGACAGACATTTCTAGTTTAATATTAAAAAATCAGTTGTATATTTAAATTTGAATTTGATAAATTAATATTTTTTTAATAAAAACAACGACCAGTCGTTCCATCAATCTTTCATGCGACACTTTAGCCTTTATAGACTCCCCTGGAAGTACGGATTCAATTTTTAGCTAGATCATAAGATTCATATTTCTGTAATCAACTTTATACGGTGTCCCTAAAGTTCGTGTACACCCTAATTAATTTCATGAGAATTTTTTTCATGATAGAAAACTGTTCACATTTTTCCGACTCATGTCTTTTACCATTGACTCACAGAAGTTTTGGATTTTTTTGTGAAATCGTTGTGACGTTATAACTCATTTCACAACAGCTAACATCGCGATGTATTGCAAGTTCACAAGTGCTAACGCCGCTGCTAACACCATGAAATGCGTTTCACGGCGGATAACGTTCATCCTAAGAAATCATATTGGCAACGCTTGCTCATAAGACAAATTTTTTTTGTCGTGTGCACTAAATAAAGAACTTAATCAAACTAAGTAATTTTGTAATTGATGAAAAATGTGTGAGACGATTCTATCCCATTGGATTATCCCTACCAATTTCAGAAATCCGACGATATTCATAATCCTAATGAATACGGATAAAATTTCTTTCAAATAAAGTTGTATACTCTGGGCTTTTCTATATTAGAAAAGTTATCAGTATGGGAATAATTTGTCTGTTATATAGGCATTGTTTGTAGATATCGAACGATAATCCGTAGTTGATTGTTTTGTAGTACCCATAGATAGAACTGGATAATTTGTACAGGGTGGGAAATACCAAAAAAGTGGATTTTTGTGATCCGAAAATGTATTGTTCTAAAAATGACCCCTAATTTTATGCGGGAAATCGATTGAGCGCATTCCCAAACCCTTCCCTGACCCTGATTTAGGGAAAATTTGGGTTTTTGAAGCGAAATTCGTCGTTTTTCGCAATTTAAAAACTCAATTTTTCCCCTGAATCAGGCCCAGAAAAACGTTTTCAGGATTCGGGAATGCGCGCAATCGATTCTCCACATAAAATTATCCCTAGAAAAATAAATTTTCGGATCACAAAAATCCGCTTTTTTTGGCCCACCCTGTACAAAACGGCGTTTTCATGACGAGCACAATTTCGAGTAGTTTCACTTTGGCTCGAAAGCTTTCATATGATTCATTCGTATGACTTTTTGCCATTTAAGTAAACAGTTCTGCCCACATATTTTACGATAACTATAAAAATCAAAGTGCTCCATTTGGTTCGATTGTAAACTTGGGCCAAGCCTTTTTGAGTGCTTTTTCTTCTAGCCTTTATTTTTTGATGTGGGATGCATATTTGGTTTTATTAAGTACTTCTCAATTTTTTGAAATTCAACAAAAAATTATGCTCTGCACCAAGAAACAATTTTTGATCCCGTGCATTTGCACCAGGGGCCTATTCAATAAATTGAAAATTAAATTTGGCTAAAAAATGCAAAATTTTGAATAACTTGTTATGAGTAAGAAGTGAAAAATGCTTGGAGAAATAAAAATTGAATACATTTCCAAGCTTTGGGAAGGTTGCCAACGAACAACAGGTATTGCCCACCAACACGACCACGCAGGGATGCGATTTAGTGATCCCTCTCTGGGGGTCAACTCTCGATTTAATGATACCCCCAGGGACGGGTCACTAAATCGAGTTTAACTGTATAGTCAACTCTCGATTTAGTGATCCTTTCCGAAAATTTTCCCGCCAACACGACTACGCAGGGATGCATTGAAAAAGTATAAATACAATCAAACTCGATTTAGTGACACCCTCCCTCCGATTCGATTTAGTGACCCCACCCTGGGGGTGTCACTAAATCGAGAGTTGACTGTATTCTATGACTTTTCCCAAATTGAAGAAGTAGTAGAAGAAGGGAAGAAGTAGTAGTAATAGAAGAAGAGGAACAGAAAAAGTAGAAGAAGTAGTAGTAGTAGTAGTAGTAGTAGAAGAAGAAGTAGTAGTAGTTGTTGAAGAAGAGGAAGAAGTAGTAGTAGAAAAAGTAGAATTAGTAGAAGAAGAAGAAGAAGTAGTAGATGAAGAAGAAGTAGTAGTAGTTGAAGAAGTAGAAGAAGAAGAAGTAGAAGATGAAGAAAAATTTCGCGTTCAGTGGGATACACCTAATCGATACTAACTCTCAACTTTTATTTCCCCAAGCATTTTTCACTTTTTACTCATACCATAAAAAGTTATTCAAAAATTCGCTTTTGTTTGGCTATTTTTCATTTTATTGAATAGGACAAGGGATGATGGATTTTCTTGGTTTCTTGGATTATTTCGTCCAAAATAACTTTTCGATCTATAAAAAATCTCATCTTTCATCTAATGAACAACAATGGCCAAACTTGACACGCGTTTTAAAAAACGTTTGTCCGTCCATAAATGACGGGATTGTGAGTCGTGAGATGGCAAGACAAAGCGCAGGGTGTTGTCTCCAGCCGGCGACATCACGCATGGTCCCTATAATACACAGCTTTGTTGTCGACCTCGCTTGTTCCGCAGCCAGCAAGAATTCCTCTATATATCGGTTGAATGAATCGGGCCATCAAAATTTTTCATATTGCTATTGTGGGAGCTAAATTTCATTTTCATATTTCCCGACAAAGAAATCACTTCGGTACATACCGGTAGTGGAGCTTTACAGGGACAATAGCCACTGCATCTACGCGGAATTCCATCTCCTCCGCTTTAATCTCTCTACAATTGTTTATTTTTATAGGAAAGTTTCGAAACGTGTTTCACGCTTCCTTATACAGGGTGAGCCAAAAACTGTACTTTTGCGTTTTTTGGCGAAAAATTTTCAAAATTTTTTTTCAAAAATCTCATGAAAATACCCCTTATAGATGATTTTTGAAAAAAAATTTTTTGAAAATTCTTCACCGAAAAACACGTACGGTTTTTTTGGCTCACCCTGTAAATTGCTACCTGGTGTGTCGATCCAACCTCCTCTTGCACTTTTATGAGATTCCTTCTAAATTCGGTCAAGTCAATTGACACTTCATTTTTTGAATAGGCCTCAAGTCAGATTCCTCCTTTCAACCATCATACCATACGGCTCTCATTTAGTTTCCAGATTTGTTCGTCTTCAGCGATGACTATGCGTGTGCATTCATTCCGGATTATAATCGACTCTCACTATAATCCATCCGCCTTTGGTCCTCGATAATAATTTATGCTCTTTCAGGGAAGTTTGTGTGAGAATCTGTCAATGGATTTTATCCTGGAAATTTTCGTTACAAAAAGATTTTAAATTAAAAAGTGAACGTTTTTTTGAATTTTTGGCAAATTCCGAACACAGGACCAGTCCACTTTCGAATAAATTTTTTATAAAGTTTAGCACTATTACTTTTTCCCTGATTGGGTTTTTCCTCTTTCGTTTCAATACGCAAACGTCGGTAAATAGCGTTGCCTGATTGCAAGGAATTTGTGTATTGAAACGAAAGAGGAAAAAAGTAATAGTGCCGAAAGTTCATGATGGGGCGATCATTTTTTGCGTTGGAAGTAAATTCTAATTCGTTAACCCTTGAAAGATAAATGCGAAACAAAATTTCATTAAAAATTTGAACGTTTTTGTGTATTAAAGCGAAGGAATTGGTGCCGTTTAGATCATCGACCGTGACCGGTCAATTGACCGATCAACAATCAATTACCAACCCTAGCCGAGAAGCAAAAAAAACCAATAAAATTTTATGCTTCATAACCAATCGTTTCAATAAACACGATTTTATTGAAAATCAGGCAAACGTTATATTTTTAACAACTTTGTGGCAACTTTTTTGACATGGATGAACGCGACGCTTTTGATTGATTTACATTGTGTCCTATTTTTGTTGAAAAAATATTTTAGCCATCTTGAAGGATTACTTATAAGCTAATAATATATAAAAATGGATGACGATGTTGCAGCTTTAGTGGTTGACAATGGTTCCGGCATGTGTAAAGCTGGATTTGCCGGCGACGATGCACCTCGAGCCGTTTTTCCATCCATTGTAGGTCGGCCACGACACCAAGGTGTAATGGTTGGTATGGGTCAAAAGGTAATAACAAGTTAAAAGAAACAAACAAAATAGATTTTAGGACTCATATGTCGGTGATGAAGCACAGTCGAAACGAGGCATTCTCACTCTGAAGTATCCGATCGAGCATGGCATTGTCACTAACTGGGACGATATGGAAAAAATTTGGCACCACACATTTTACAACGAATTGCGAGTGGCACCTGAAGAACATCCAGTGCTTTTGACCGAGGCACCACTCAACCCAAAGGCGAATCGAGAAAAAATGACACAAGTATGTTGGGTCGTACGCAAATGACGAGATTTTTCAGATCATGTTCGAAACATTCAACACACCAGCGATGTATGTGGCCATTCAAGCTGTACTGTCTTTGTATGCTTCTGGAAGAACAACTGGGATTGTACTCGATACTGGTGATGGAGTTACGCACACGGTGTTTTTTTTTAAATTTTTGGAGAGTTTTTATTTTGAATTGTCTAGGTGCCAATTTACGAAGGCTATGCCTTACCGCATGCAATTTTGCGGCTTGATTTGGCCGGACGCGATCTCACCGACTATCTTATGAAGATTCTCACTGAGCGTGGCTATTCGTTTACTACTACTGGTAAATATTAGGATTGGTGGAAAATTTTTCCCGTTTTCCGAAATCGGAAAGTCCCACGAATTGGGAAATTTTTGGGAAAAGTGTTACAACTGTTTACCAAATCATTATTTTTCGATGCGATCTTTTGCAAAATATGCAGAAAAATCTGAAGATATATATAGCCTTTCTCTATTCGAGAATTTTGAAGCATCACTAATATCCACCCAGAAAAATAAGTGAAAAAAATCGAATATTTAGCTGAACGTGAAATCGTTCGAGACATTAAAGAAAAGCTATGCTATGTTGCACTTGATTTCGAACAAGAAATGGCACAAGCAGCTACATCATCAGCCTTAGAGAAGAGCTACGAGCTTCCTGATGGACAAGTGATCACTATTGGGAATGAACGTTTCCGATGCCCTGAAGCGTTGTTTCAGGTAACTATCAAGCATATAAGTTCCCCTGAACAAGTTGAGACCCGATAACCAGGGCTGCATCTCGCAAAAAGGGAACAGGCCCAAAAAATATGATCCAAAATTCGATTTTGAGCAAGAACTCAATTTTTAAGCAAAATTCGATTTTCCTAAAATTTTTCAATTTTAGCCATCTTTCTTGGGCATGGAGTCTGCTGGAATCCATGAAACCACATATAACAGGTACTACTTTATTTTCCAAAAATAAAAACAAACACATTTTTTAGCATCATGAAATGCGATGTGGATATCCGCAAAGATCTCTATGCAAACACTGTCCTTTCAGGTAGACCATCAATTTTGACACAACTCGATGTAAATTAAAAAATGTTTAGGTGGCACTTCCATGTTCCCAGGCATTGCTGATCGCATGTATTTATTCTTTTTTCTAGGCTGTATAATTCTTTTTGAATTTTAGGCAGCGCGAAATCACCGCGTTGGCTCCATCCACCATGAAGATCAAAATTATCGCACCACCTGAACGTAAGTACTCGGTGTGGATCGGTGGCTCAATCCTTGCTTCACTATCAACCTTCCAACAAATGTGGATTAGCAAGCAAGAATATGACGAGTCTGGCCCGTCGATTGTGCACCGAAAATGTTTCTAACTTAATTTTTTTTGTATTTTTTGTAATTGATGAAAAATCTGTGAGACAATTCTATTACTTTTCCATTAGATTATTCCAATAAATTCCATAAATCAGATATATTCATAATCCCTAATGAATGCACAAAGTTCCATGGATAAAATTTCTTTCAAATAAAGTAGTGTACTCTCGACTTTTCAATTTTTTATGATTTTTTTCGAAAAACCGTTAACAATTTTTCCAATTTAAAACCAAATAACATTTGTCATAATATCATATTTTTGTTATAAAAATTGTTTATAAGGCTTTGATTTTTATTTTAAAAATTTTGCCATTGATTACATAATNTCTGACTAACTTTCATTAGAACATTAAAGCGTTACAAAAAAATTTATTTGAAAAATTCGTGAAACAAAAATTTTACATTTTTAAAAAGCAACACATTTTCTTAATTCAAGTTTTTGGTAGAATTGATAAACGTGTAGGTCTCCAACTAAAAGAAAGAATGACTCTTTGCGCCTATTATTTCAACTTATATTTTAGGCGTTTTTGATAGACAATAAAAGTTAGGAAATATATTTTTAATGATAATAAAGATCAATCAAATGGTTATACAAAATTTAGACGCCGAAATGATTCAATTGATGGCTCATATTCATCAATTAAAGGGTTCGAAAACAATTTAGAATTCTAATTCATATTTTGGATGATTCATTACTCATTAAACGACAAAATTTAGACGTCTAAAAAAAATTTTTACTCATCATTTCTCATTCTTACTCAGGCATTAAGTTTTTAAACAAAAATTTGAAAAAAATACTCATAATTTTCTCACCATTAAATCACCAATAACCATGGTTTCATTTTTGCATAAATACTTGACAAATTTCGAATCAAGTTTATGTTTAAAATTGTTAGGAGGGGTCAGAGGTGGTTCAAAGATAATTTTTTAAATTTAATTTTTAAATAAAATATTTTTTAAAATTTGATTGAAGATTGAATTTTTTATCGAAATTTAAAAAATCTTACTTCTCAGCGATATTCTATAGTCCGTTTCAACCCATGAACCATCAAAAGTTTCTCATACTCTTATAAAGAGCGATCCCGTCCGATCTGGCAAGTTAAGCAACGTTGAGCCCGCAGGTTCGATCCCGGTAGGAGCCAATTATTCTTTGCAGTGTCCAAAAACGGATAAAAATTTTTGCCTAGACGTAATTTTCTGCGGAGAATCGATTGCGCGCATTCCCGAAGCGTAAAAATGCTTTCCCTGATCCTGATTCAGGGATGAAAATCATGTTTCTCAATGAAAATTATCCCCAGAAAGTATGAAAAATAAAATGCAGATACAGACTTCAATGGCATGAAAAAATGCTGATTTTCCGGTGAGAATTCGAATTTTAGTCCATTTTTGCTCCAATATACCCACCTCGACCCTGAATCAGGGTCGGGTAAAATTTTTCATGCCTTGAAAATGCGCGCAATCGATTCCTCGCATAGAAAAACCTCTAGACAGCCAGTTTTCTGGTGAAAATTCGAATTTTAGTTCATTTTCGCTTTAATTACCCATCTCGTCCCTGAATCAGGGTCAGGGAAGCGTTTTTACGCTTCGGAAATGCGCGCAATCGATTCCCCGCATAAAATTACGTCTAGGCAAAAATTTTTATCCGTTTTTGGACACTGCAAAAAGAATTGGCTCCCAGCGGGATCGAACCTGCGGGTCCAATTTGCTTAACTTGCCAGATTGGATGAGATCGCTCTTTACGGGGGTTGGGGGAACTTTTTTAGGATTGTGGGTGGAAACAGACTCTATTTTGTTTTGCTCATAACTTTTATAGCCCTGTACAAAAGGATTATAAAATTGCCAGATTGATAAAGTTGAAAAAAGTTGATACAATTGAAAGATCGACGCTTTTTTGATTGATTTACATTGTCCTATTTGTGTTATTGAAAAATATTTTAGCCATCTTGAAGGATTACTTATAAGCAATAATATATAAAAATGGATGACGATGTCGCAGCTTTAGTGGTTGACAATGGTTCCGGCATGTGTAAAGCTGGATTTTCCGGCGATGATGCACCTCGAGCCGTTTTTCCATCCATTGTAGGTCGGCCACGACACCCAGGTGTAATGGTTGGTATGGGTCAAAAGGTAATAACAAGTTAAAAGAAACAAACAAAATAGATTTTAGGACTCATATGTCGGTGATGAAGCACAGTCGAAACGAGGCATTCTCACTCTGAAGTATCCGATCGAGCATGGCATTGTCACCAACTGGGACGATATGGAAAAAATTTGGCACCACACATTTTACAACGAATTGCGAGTGGCACCTGAAGAACATCCAGTGCTTTTGACCGAGGCACCACTCAACCCAAAGGCGAATCGAGAAAAAATGACACAAGTATGTTGGGTCGTACGCAAATGACGAGATTTTTCAGATCATGTTCGAAACATTCAACACACCAGCCATGTATGTGGCCATTCAAGCTGTATTATCTTTGTATTCTTCTGGAAGAACAACTGGGATTGTACTCGATACTGGTGATGGAGTTACGCACACGGTGTTTTTAAAAAAATTTTGCAGAGTTTTTATTTTGAATTGTCTAGGTGCCAATTTACGAAGGCTATGCCTTACCGCATGCAATTTTGCGGCTTGATTTGGCCGGACGTGATCTCACCGACTATCTTATGAAGATTCTCACTGAGCGTGGCTATTCGTTCACTACTACTGGTAAATATTAGGGCTGGCGGGAAAATTTTCCCGTTTTTCGAAATCGGAAAGTCCCACGAATTGGGAAATTTTGACACCATAAAAAGTTATATAGCCTTTCTCAATTCGGGAATTTCGAAGCATCACTAATATCCATCCACAAAAATCAGTGAAAAAAATCGAATATTTAGCTGAACGTGAAATCGTTCGAGACATCAAAGAAAAGCTATGCTATGTTGCACTTGATTTCGAACAAGAAATGGCACAGGCAGCCACATCGACAGCCTTAGAAAAGAGCTACGAGCTTCCTGATGGACAAGTGATCACTATTGGGAATGAACGTTTCCGATGCCCTGAAGCATTGTTTCAGGTAACTATCAAGCATATAAGTTCCCCTTTAGGAAAATTCGATTTTCCTAAAATTTTTAAATTTTAGCCATCCTTCTTGGGCATGGAGTCTGCTGGAATCCATGAAACCACATATAACAGGTACTACTTTATTTTCCAAAAATAAAAACAAACACATTTTTTAGCATCATGAAATGCGATATTGATATCCGTAAAGATCTCTATGCAAACACTGTCCTTTCAGGTAGACATCAATTTTGACATAACTCAATGTAAATTCAAACATGTTTAGGTGGCACTTCCATGTTCCCAGGCATTGCTGATCGCATGTATTTATTCTTTTTTCTAGGCATGCATAATCCTTTTTGAATTTTAGGCAGCGCGAAATCACCGCTTTGGCTCCATCCACCATGAAGATCAAAACTATCGCACCACCTGAACGCAAGTATTCGGTGTGGATCGGTGGCTCAATCCTTGCTTCACTATCAACCTTCCAACAAATGTGGATTAGCAAGCAAGAATATGACGAGTCTGGCCCGTCGATTGTGCACCGAAAATGTTTCTAACTTGATTTTTTTTATCTTTTTGTATTTTAAAGAACCAGTCCACTTTTGAATAAACTTTTTATAAGAAAATTCACGTTGTGGCGATCAACTTTTGCTTTGTAAGTAAATTCTAATTTCAAACAAAATGACACCAAAATTATCCAATTTGAACATTGTTTTGGTTATTGAAACGAAAACATGAATCAGAATTTTCGTTTCAATAACCCAAAACAATTTTCAAATTGGATAATTTTGGCGTCATTTTGTTCGTTTCATTTAGCTATGAAAAATTATTACATTCATTTTATGGAAATTAAAAAATCTATGCAAAAATTGAAAAATTAAAAAAAAGTTTTTGTATTACAACGAAAACATGTACGCAATTATCTCGAAAACTACAACGATTCAGTATATGCCGTAAAAACAAAGAAGCTCCATTTTTCATGAACTTTCCGAATATCAACAAAAATTGACAACTTTTTTACTACTGGAGTGGTCCTTTAAAGCAATTTAATATTTATTCGAATTTTGTTCAAAAAATAATAGAAAAATTTTATTTTTAAATAAAATGTTTTTTTACTTAAAATTTGAGACCAAAGTTAGTCGCAAAACCAATTTGATCGCATTTTTTCAGGCAATTATTAGTGGTCAATTTAATGGATTTTTTTCGACATATCTTTTGAGCAATAACTTTTTCGCATTTCGACTAAAGTTTTGCCACCAACTTATACTACTTTACACATTGCCATGATTTAGAAGATCCTAGTTTTGGGTTGTACCATAATATTCGGGCTTTTGAAAAAATCGAAATTTCAAAAAGTTCTCATTTTTTCTACTCGGGGTTTATCGACATGGGGAACTCGAATCTGAAGGAATTGTTGATTTGAACCACAGGAAGTTACCCATATGATGGGTATACTGGTTTTATAATAAAAATCGTTTCAACTCGCTTAAATCAGTGTCAAGGAAATTTTTTCATGCATTGGAAATGCGTGCAAACGATTCCTCGCTTAGAAAAACCCCTAGACAGCCGGTTTTCGACGAAAATCCGAATGTTGGTTCATTTTCGCTTCAATACACCCATCCCTTTCCCTGAATCAAGGAAGCATTTTCACGATTCGGAAATACGCGCAATCGATTCCTCGCTTAGAAAAACCCCTAGACAGGCGTTTTTCGACGAAAATCCGAATGTTGGTTCATTTTCGCTTCAATACACCCACCCCTTTCCCTGAAGCAGGGAAGCATTTTCACGATTCGGTAATGCGAGCAATCGATTCCTCGCATAGAAAAACCCGAGCAATTTTTATAAAGATTCCATTCAAATAGCAACAGCCCAGAAAATTATGGTACAACCCAATATTTTTGTTTGGATAATAAATTTTCTCTTACAACTATTTACGAACCAACAAAGGACGTCGATTTTCACATTATGTTGTGTGTGTGTAACTGTATCTGATCCGATATTGAAGCCGTCCGTTCTCATGATCAATTATTGCATGTGCCATTGTCAGCGGGAGCCCCACTCTCTTCTTCGGTCCGTGCCTGTGCTCTTGGCACAAA
>OZJO01014532.1:0-11605 GCA_900406225.1 Acrobeloides nanus | reverse complement strand
CAAAAGTCGAAAATTCAAAATCATTTTCCAGAAAAAAGTTATGTCAAAATAAAATAGGTACATTTCACCTGAAACACCCTATAAAATTAATATAACTAACACAATCCATTAACTTGACATAATCTTTGCGATTTCTTCTGAAATATTTTCCGGTGTGCAAAGTTCTTCAAAATTTAGATAAAATTGAGTATTAGCAAGTTGATCAACCGTAGGCCTTTCTTCTAAATTTTCCAAACAAAGTTTCAAAAATTCGATTAATTTATTCGAGTATCCACTGATTTTCTCATCGATAACCTGAGAAAAATTTGTTGAAACAATCTTTTCGGCTATATATTGATACTCATCATTTGGCATATGATGGCTCCTTAAGTATGGCAAATGACATAATATAGCTTCTAATAAAGTTATTCCAAGACCCCAAACATCACAGCGATTATCATATTGTATGCTTGGATTTGAAAAATTTTCCGGAGGCCAATAAGCCATGGTACCTGCTCGGGTGTTAACTAGTGAGCTTTCGAGAAATTTGGATTCGCCAAAATCGCAAAGTTTAATTTCTCCTCTAAATTTTATAGTTTAATTGACTAATTTTTGAGAGAGAGGGCAAAAAATGAAGAAGCATAGTAGTGTAGACGGGTGATTTTATGTTGTTTTCAAGAACTCCGAAACAATTTTATTCACTTTCTCAATCAAACCCTTGGCAACCGAATAGCCGACTCTCAGAGCTAGCCAGGAGCTAGCAAAAGGTGTTTTTGAGGACCCTTGTTCGTTTGCTAAAGATCTGCAAAAGGTACAAACAAGTACGAATTATGATATTACATTTATCACAAAATCACCGGCCACAGTAGCAGGATTCTGGGGGTCCTTTTCTAAATGCAAAAAAATTCTAACTTACCGTCGATGTAAAAGAACATTGGATGGTTTAATATCCCTATGCATAATGTTAAATTCTTTGCAAAACATAAGTGCTTTTAAAACTGAAGCAGTCACATAGCCAATCAACTTTTCCGAAAATTGATTGCCCTTCTTATGTGCAATTATATATAGTTCTTTAAAAGAAAAGTCCATCAATTCCATACAAATAAGAATTTCTCCCTCATGAAAACATATCCCATATAAATCGACTACATTCAGGCAAGGTGAGATTTTCTTTAGGTTAATAATCTCCTCTTTGAGCTTTTTTATCCGTTTAGAATTTTCTCCTTCCTCATTTTGAATAAATGGAATGCGTAAAAATTTTATTGCCAATGAAAATTTTGATAGCTGATGAATGTAAATTTTAACTGGACTTCTTGCAGCTAAAAAAATAGTGAAAATCACGGTTTTTTAATTGCTCCGACATTTCAAAAATTCGCATAAAAATCAAAAATGAATTTTTTTTCAATAATTTTGTTTTCTAAAAAAATCCGGTGATTAGGGCTATCGAATGAGCCATCGGGCGACGGAAACGGATATAAACTCGATTTTTGGCGCCATTTTGAAATGTAGGAGCAATAAAAAAACAACTTGTTTACTTACATTCTCGAACTCCAACATATTTGAGCCCGTTTATATTGAATTCATATTCTAGATCCAAGTAAAGTTTGTTTATGTTAATATCGCTGGGTAGCTCCTTCTTTAATTTTTCTGCAATATTAGGGATGTATAATAAAGGAATATCTTCATCGGAAATGGTTGTTGATGCACGACGCCCTAAATCTAGGAATTAGTTCTCAAAAAAAGAAATCTTGTCCAAAATTTTGTGAAAAGTTTTAAAAACCATAAGAACATTCGGTCGGTCAAACATAAGGGGGGGGCATTTGGGCCTTTGGCTCGTAGAACTTCGGGATACATATCCATGTACCCCCCATAGAGGGATAAAAGGGCCCATTTGTCTATAAATACAACTTCTCATTTTTTTTGGCTAAAAATGCAACTTCTTAAAATTTTTTGTCAAAAATGTATTTTTGGGGCAAAAAAGCCATTTTTAAACAAAAAAGAAATATTTTTCGGAAATATGCGAGGAAGTCAGGTCCCAAGTTCGGAGAGAGGGGTCTATTTATTGACTCCCTATCCACCTATGGGTACCCCCCCCCCTTCCCAACGCCACTGTATTATACTTTCATGAATTTCTTCCTCTTCTAAATGTTCTTGAGTGAACATCATTGATAATAGCTTATATGTCCTGTTTACACTGCTACGTTTTTTCCACCCAATTATAACACCAGTTATTAATATGACCAAAAGTAACGCTATTATCGCATTTCCTAAAAATTGAACTTTAGTTGCAACTAGGGGGTAGAAAACCAATGAGGTGAAAATTGGCAAAAGCAGACAGTGGCTACTTTAGGAGGAAGACAGAGGGGAATTGCCCCCAACCAACTAACAGAAGGCCAAAAAACCAAAGGTTTCCCCTTATTTATTCGCCGGCCGAAGACAGGTCAAAAATTTTCTAAGGGTTCCCTTATGTTTTTTAAATTTTTTTGTTAATTTCAATTTTTTAGAAAATTTACCTATTTTTAGCGTATAAGTGTTGCCGTCATCATTACGAGTACAAATCGCCAATTCACTCGACAAATCTTCCAATTTTTGGGTAGGCCTCAATGAAAATAGCTTAGCATAGCCCTTTGAGACAAGAGCTGCTAGATCTAACTGTGTTTTCAATATATAACTAGTCATATCGGTAAAATTTCCTGCATACTAAATAGGCCTCCTTTATAACAACTAAATGTTTTCACTAATAACTTACATTAATAATAATTAATCTAACAATAATATGAAATTGTTGAAATAGTAATCCGAAACCATAAAAAAATCCATCTCTTTCGTAAAATTCGATCACTCTTCGATGATCAGGATCGTTATTATAGATTTTGTTATTATATTGATGGAAAGCTAAGTAGAAGAAATCTGAATAGTCTTCAGCAAAATTTGTGATGATGTACATGCCAGATGTGTCACCTTCCAGTCCTGTATGCATCGCTTTGATCATCTTGGGCCAAAGAAGTGCAGCTCTGAAGTATTCTTTTAATTGATTGACTGATTGATTTGTATCTCGGTTATGCTCACGGATTCTATAAAAAAATAAACTTTGAATAGATATTAATGTGGTCACATTCATTTTAAGAATGGTGTTGGCGTACCGACACGTGAAGATTAACATTTGAGAAACGACATTCGAGAACCCGACATTTGAGGACGAATCGTTAGTTGTTTAAAATTGATTGAATTTTTTATATAAAAATATTAAAAAAACTGTAGCAAGAACGTTGAAAAGCATTTATTTGTTTATCGTTTAGTAACGCTTAGAGCAAAAGCAAGCCTATGCTTAATTGGGAGCGGTCATTTTTCTTGATTTCACCTTTTGGGCTTTGTAAACAGAAATACATGGTTTTTCCCAATAGCTTCTTCTACTTTAGTAAAAAATTTGTTTTCCTTCCATTCATGTGGTCTTAGATAATATACTTGTCTTGAAATGGTAATTTTTATCGGAAAAATGTCTGCTATTAAACCATTTGTCTATGTTTCTCTAATTTATTTTATGGTTGGGAATTATTTAACCAAGATGATAATGATGAAAATTAATAAATTTTAAAATAAATATGATTTTTTAAATCCCAGAATAATACCCAAATATCGGGTCCTCAAATATCGATTCTCAAATTTCGGTCCTCAAATGTTGGTCCTCAAATGTTAATCCTCACATGTTGGCACGCCATGTTGTCAAAATATAAATCGAGTTTAAATTTTTTTCATTCTTAATCAATTTTTGCAGAGCACGAAAATTTTTGAAAAATGCGAAAAGTCGAGTTGTCTACCTCTTCGAGAACCAATTATATTACCTGTAAGTAATAGATGTTATAGTCATTTTTGAGATCATATTGTCACAGTCATCTACGCCAATATGACATTCGAATTTAGATAAACCAGATCGATCTTCATCTCCAATACTAAAAACGTATAGCTTCGAATTTTTTGAGTTCTGGCATGTGTGTATTATATTCGACAACGTTTTCTTTATGCTAGCTAAGTCTTCTTCTGTAAAATGCTCTCGATTTAAAAATAGGATTACTATAAGTGTCGAAGTATTGCAGTTTGCCCTAGATTCAGTAGTGATATGGTGTAAATTAGACATGCCAACTAAAAAATCAAGTAAAAATCACATTACTATATGGAGGCTATGCCCCTTCTGTTGGGAAGCCAACTAAGAGTTCGATTTAACAAAGAAAATAATTCAATACATGTTTGTTTGATTGTATTGCAAACTTGTTTGATTGTATTTAGTTTATGCGTTGCAATTGTTCGACCACAACGCAAAATTTTTCGGCTCGAAGCGCCGAAAAATTTTGCTTTATGATCGACCAAAATTTTGCGGTGCAAGACGCCGAAAATTATGCGTTATGGCATACGTAGGGACCTCCATCCCCCTATTAAAAACCGTCCATCATTTTTAAGTCAAAAAGCGTACACCGGTCATTTTTGGGATTTTCTACAGGAATAGTAGGGTGGATATAGGAGAATCAAATGCTGTAAAAATTTTGGTCTGAAACGACTTCCTTCCTGGTTTTTTCTTAGTCTTTTTGTAGGTAGTCAAAAAAGCCCTTTTTTTCAAAATTGTCTATTTTCTTTTTAAAATCAATATTCTGAATGCGGATTTTTGCTACTATTCGACCGAAGCAGCTCCAATACACATTTCTAGTAATTTATTTTCATCTAAATCGATCAGATTTAAACAAATTTCGAGTTATTCTAAAAAACCTGAAAATGGGTAATTTTTGAAATAATTCGATAATTCATCTATTTGAACAGTTACCAACTTCTTCCTTTCACGGTTCGGAGTGCGCGCAATCGATTTTCCGCCTAGAAAAACCTAAGAATCGATGGTTTTCTCATAAAAATCCGAAAATGTTTGATTTTCGCTTCAATACAACCGCCCATTCCCTGAATCAGGGTCAAGGAAGCGTTTTCATGCTTCGGGAATGCGCGGAATCGATTTCTCGCATAAAATTACCCCTAGGAACGTATTTTTTACAAAAATTTTCAAAAAAAATTTTCGGAGAACGGGTTCCGATTTTCAACCCCCCTTTAAAAATTGTATAAAAAGGTCAGAACAAGCAAAAAAATGATAAAGTTGTAAAAAAATGGGCTTTTTTTGAAGAAATTATGTCTTTTTAACGTTGGAATCGTGTTTTAAGATAAAATTTACCCCTAGGAAGTGTTTTTGGTTGATGAAATAGCCATTTTCTTACAGGTGTACGGTTTTTACTATGAAAATTGATGGACGGATCCCTATATGTTATTTTCTCATAGAAAAATCCGTTTTTAACGCGGATTTTTTTCAGAATATATTTTTTAATACTGAAAAATTCATTTAAAAACGTTTTGGAGTTGAAAAAAGTTCGAGAAATATGATTTCTGAAAATCGATGGAGGTCCCTAGGCATATAGCTTTTTTTGGACCCATAACGCAAAAAATCTTTTGATCTCACAACTAGGGTTGTATCCGGTCGGTTAACCGTAACCGGAACGATTTTAACCAAATTAACCGAACCGATAACCGGATCGAAAATAACCGGATTAACCGATAACCGGATCCATTAACCGATCGGTTAATTCGGTTAAAGCACGGGATAAAATGGCATTTTAAAAGCCATAATGAGTAGAGAGAAATCACGTTTTAAAGGTAGTGTGCAAGCAATTAACATTTGGGAGCTAGTTCCCCTAAGGGGGCCACCCACGGGGTAAAAAATCGAAAATTTTCAAACTTGGAAAATGTTTGTAAAATAATATATTCTGGTGCTAAACCAACTAAAACACCCAAATTTCACATCAGAAACCCTTCAAATTTGATGAAAACGTTGTTTTCGGTTATTTTTTGGTGTTTTGTTTACTTTTTCTTTGTTAGTGAATAAAATGGCCAACGAGCTTCACGATTTTGATTTGGGAGATCTGTACCAAAAATAACCTCCCCGGAGCACCCCGGGTAACGCAAAATGGTAGGTACACCAAAAATGAGTGGTTTAGCACCAGAATATATTATTTTAAAAACATTTTCCAAGTTTGAAAATTTTCGATTTTTTACCCCGTGGGTGGCCCCCCTTAGGGGAACTAGCTCCAAAATTTGGATTCCCGCCAGAGCAGGAATTTTCGTTTTAATGCACAACTTTTGGCTTAAATTATCATCAAAAAAGTTGCCTCTCCATAGAGCAGTAGATAAGAAAGCCCCCCATTCGATCTGGCAAGTTATGCACCGTTGGGCCCGCAGGTTCGATCCCATTAGGGCAAAAATTTTAATTTTCAAAAAACTTTTTTTACAAACGGAGCAAAAAATTTTTACTCCTTTGTAAAAAAATTTTTTTGATAATCAAAATTTTTGTCCTAGTGGGATCGAACCTGTGGGCTCAACGTTGCTTATCTTGTCAGATCGAACGGGCGGCTTCCTTATCCACTGCGCGATGGAGCGGCAACTTTTTTCCGCGCTCTCGTTGAAAGGACTATATACATAAAATACTTTGGAAATATAATTATTCCATTAGGAAACCAAGAAAGATGAATAACCGAATTAACCGATCGCATCACTAATTAACCGAACCGATAACCGGATCCTGAATAACCGGATTAACCGATAACCGGAATGAGCCAAATTAACCGACCGAATACAACTCTACTCACAACCATAACGCAAAAAATGGTCGATACTCTCTTCTTGTTAATGTATGTGTTAAATGGTCCGAGCGCAACATGAAATGAAATAAAGTCATTTATGATTTTTTCTTTTGTGAAACGCAAAACTCAACCGGAACGGAATTAGAAATCGTAATTTCGTTTAGAAGTCACCGAAAAATGTTTTCAAGGAAAAAAATGAATTTTTTAAAAGAAAAGATTGATAAAGTGTTGAAAAAATAAGTTATTTTTGTTAAAAAATTGAAAAATCATGAGAGACTCTTTGGTTTTTTCCGGTCTTCGGCTCAAACAGAGGGAAGGGTACCACGACTTCCCCCCTGGGACTACCACTGAATACATATAACATTGTTTTTACTAAATAAAATTATACCTGAAGTACAAGGATAAACATAATGCTCATTTTTTAACTCTTCGCATATTGAATATGTTCGTTTATCTTGGCCAATAAGTCCGATTTCACTTAGTTCTATGATATCTTGAGTAAATTGATAAATTACCTCAAAATAATATGGGGAATTGCTATTAAGTATTGTTAAATGAGTTGTGTTTCTGAATCGAGAATACTAAAAGGGCATAAGAATAGATTGCAATCAAAACTAACTCGGGTATAAATAATAAATTTAGTGTAAATTTGATTGTTGTTGATAATTTCCGACACATTTGCTTGTGAAATTTTTAGCCAAGTCAAAAACCTGCTATATTTCCAATCGAATGAGTGATCTGTAAGAATGTAGGCTATATGTAAAACTTTTTCTTTTTCAACATGTGTAAAATATGTTATAAAGTCATTCCCTAACTTGCTTTCATTAAAAGGGGTAGATATATTTGGAGAGTAATCATCTCGGCGCCTAAAAATTGTAAATACACTCATGTGAAAAAATATAAATTTTTACCGAAAACTCCCGAAAGCACCGTTTTTCAACTGTGCAAAAATATAAATCCACTCCCATAATTAAGTAGGAAAAAGGGTTTGCTTAATTTTTTTTAGAATTTTGTTTTTAGGTTCCTTGAATACAATAAAAGCAAAAGTTTTGGTCGCCGAGTCCATTTAAGGCCTTTTCTGAAAACATCATTTGCACTAAAAACGGGATTTTTGGGCTTCCAAGGACCATAACTTCTCAGAGTCGTCAAGTTTCGAAATAATTCTTTTGGGCCCTTAAAATATAGCCGTTTAGCTATTGTTTCAGTGGTCGATCATCAAAATCGGTGGCGTTTTGGCCGAAATACGAGCATTTCAATTTTGATCATGATTTTTCTATAGAAATTCAACGTAAAATCGTGCCTCAAAATTGAAATGCTCGTATCTCGGCCAAAACGCTGTAGTATCCAAAGTTACTCAGCGACTTCGTCGCTGCGTAAACAATCAATAACCCAGCATCTTTTTCGGTTCGCGCAACTAGGTCTCTTTTCCCTCGCTCACAAGTCAGTGTGAGAGAGAGGAGCAACCGCGAGTGGTCGGCATCTCTTTTTATCTGGGGGAACACCTGGGGGGAGACGTGTCGATTGCGTCAAAATTATTTGCGTCATCCGACATTTGTGTCAATTTTTGTTTGCGTCAATTTTTGAATGGGTCAACAGACATTTGCGTCAATTTTTGTTTGCGTCAATTTTTGAATGCGTCAACAGACATTTTGCGTATTTGCCATATGTTAAGTTCAACATGTTTTATCGCAATTCGGTACGTTCTTATTATTCATGTGTAAAAATTATTCGTTTTGTTCTGTGTTAAATAATTTGACGCAATTTGAAATTGACGCAAATGTCTGTTGACGCAATCAAAAATTGACGCAAATGTCAGATGACGCAATTGACCTTTGACGCAATCAAAAATTGACGCAAATAATTTTGACGCAATCGACACGTCTCCCCTGGGGCACCTTTTATCGCATGTTGTACCATATTTACCTTAATAAACTCTTTAATAACTTTGGTGTCCCACAAACAACATAATCCCCAATAACCCCCAAACCATTCCAGCCCCGTATGCTACAACGCTACCGATTTTTATGATCAACCACGGAGACGATAGCTAAACGGCTATATTTTAAAGGTCCAAAAGAATTATTTCGATACTCGACAACTATGAGGAGTTATGAGCCTTGGAAGCCCCAAAAACCTGTTTTTAGTGCAAATGAGGTTTTCAGAAAAGGCCTTAAATGGACTCGGCGATCAACACTTTTGCTTTTATTGTATTCAGAGGACCTAAAAACAAAACTCTAAAAAAAATTGAGCCAAAACCCCACTTAGTTCTGGGATGGATTTATATTTTTGCACAGTTGAAAAAACAGTGTTTTCGGTAAAAAATTTTATGTTTTGCTGTCGGAACGATTTTTTGATAAAAATATCTTTTTAACCTCTAATCTTTCTATTA
The DNA here is from genome assembly GCA_900406225.1 of Acrobeloides nanus. Taxonomy (NCBI): domain Eukaryota; kingdom Metazoa; phylum Nematoda; class Chromadorea; order Rhabditida; family Cephalobidae; genus Acrobeloides; species Acrobeloides nanus. The sequence continues at coordinate 2,572 of OZJO01014532.1, read as the reverse complement.
AAAAAGGTTCCGAATCTTCTATTCAATTTCAATTTAAATCCAAAAACCCCAAAAAACAAGTGTATTTATATTTTTTCACATGAATGTATTTGTCTTTTTTTTCAATACATACCCGGCTGTAGTTAGAAATGCTTCTGATGAAGAATAATTTTTCAAATTTCCAGAGAAATAAATTCCAAATTCATCAGCTATAGTCACATCTCTAAAAAATGGCATACTCTGAAAATTCAACATATCGATATTACATAGAATCAAAATTCCAAAGTGAACAATCTCTTAAAAATCCTGCAATTCTGTTAAAAACTTCTGCTGTCCTTAAAGCTTCTGAGTTTCGATTACCACGACCAAAACAATTAAAATAACCACCATATTCACAGTTGTACGTTTCAAAGGTATCGACGAAACGTAGATTGTTAAGTTGATCGATTAAACCAATAAAAATTTTTGCCCTTGTATATTTTGATACTAAAATTCAATTTTTTCATGCTGATCGAAAATTTAAAAAGGTTTCTTGATTTTGGCAAACTTTAATAACCTAGTTACTCCACTATATTATTGGGTCGTTCGGAAAATAACGGGCTTTTGCAAATTCAATCGTATCGTTATAAAAATGACTCCTCCGGGGTTTTTTATGGGGAGAATCGATTGAGCACATTGCCGAAACGTGAAATAGAATGTGTATTGAATTTGAATTCCTGAAGTTATTTTTGAAAAATTCCACCGCCATTTGATAGAGCGCATCGGAAAACAATAGTATCCCAATTTTCGTGTAAAACAAATTCTTCGTTTTTGAGGAAATTTAGTTCCAAGTTTGATAAAAATGATCGAAATTTGAATAAATTGACCGAAATTTAGCCAACTTTGAACTAAATTTCCTCAAAAACGAAGAATATGTTTTTCACGAAAATTGGGATACTACCATTTTTCAATGCGCTCTATCGAATGGCGGCGGAATTTTCAAAATTCCTTCAGGAATTTAAATTCAGGTTGTCGTTTCAATACATAGACCATTTCACGCTTCGGCAATGTACGCAATCGAAAAATCCCCAGAGGAGTCATTTTTATAGCGGTACGATCGAATCTGCAAAAGCCGGCTATTTTCCGAACGACCCAATACTATAAGTTATAGTGGACAATACTTTTTTCAAAAAAATTTCCTCCATGTAAATATGTAAAACTAAAAAAATATACCGTCAAAACTATTTGCTTGACTGTTGTTAAACAAATGTTGAAAAATTATAATAATGAATAAAATCTTCATTTGATAATCTTTAAAAATTTAATTCAAATAAATCAAAAGCTAACAAAAACTTATTAAAGTCTATAAAATAAGCCGAAGCTACTTCGGCTCTTATACCTAGGGCTGTTATGCTGGCAATTGCCTGACAAATAACAGCCCTACTTATAACCCATTGAACGTGGTCTAAAATCGAAAAATTTTATTTTTCAAAATTTTCTCAAAAATGACCCTATTAGGGGTAATTCTTGCGGGAAACACGTTGGCGGTGTTATTTTGGCGTAAAAACGCTTCCATTTTTTAGAAAATCGAATTTTTGCTTATTAGCTTTTTCGAATGTGTATTTTCTTTGTCTTCAATTCGATTTTCTAAAAAATGGAAGCGTTCTTACGCAAAAATAACATCGCTAACGTGTTTATCGCATAAAATTACACATAATAGGGCCATTTTTGAGAAAATTTCGAAAAATAAAATTTTTCAATTTTAGACCACGTTCAATGAGTATAAGAGTCGAAGTAGATCTAACAAGCCATCTAATTGATAAACACTTTGCTAATAATGATAAGCTATCAAAAAATCAATAAACTTTTGTATAATTTCAATGTCTTTGTGAATTTCTATTTTTATACCATTTAGTAAATTTTTATTAAAAAAAATTATTGCATATTAAAAATAGAACTGGGAGGCTGAGCGCTAACACGCTCGGAGGGGTAAGTGTGACTCACAAGGAAAGGGCAAGACCTGTAAAAAATTTTTTCGATGAAATAAAGTAAAAGAAATGAAAAGTGCAGGAAACCCGAGAAAATGGGTTTTTTTCAAGAAATATAATTTTCTCGGGTTTCCTGCACTTTTCATGGGACGGTAGTAGAGGTCGCAAAATGTTAACATGATGTTAACATCGATGTTAATTTTTTAATTTGATTATTCTTTGCTGTTTTTGACTTAACACGTCTAGAGCCGGGTCAAATTTTTGTTTATTATGAAAGTAGGTTAGTTACTCATATAATTAAAAAAAAAGAAAAAAATTCCAGACTTGTTCTTAAAATATCTATGGCCATATATTCATGCAATACTACAGGTCGTTTTTTTATATTGCTCCTCCATTTCAAAAGCTCGCCAAAAATTGAGTTTAAACCCGTTTCCTTCGCCCAATAGCTCAATCGATTGCCCCCGTCTCCGGATTTTTTTTAGAAAAAAAATTTTATTTTCGATTTTTTTTCAATTTTTTCAATTCAAAAATAGTAAAAATTATGGTTTTTTAACACGTCAAACCCGGTCTGTTACAGGTGATGATTATTGTTCCTCACAATTTTCTGATCAGAAATAGACTAAAAA
>OZJO01014531.1:0-20863 GCA_900406225.1 Acrobeloides nanus | reverse complement strand
GCCATTGCAATTGGTGTCACAACCGCCGAATACGAGGTGAGAAAATTTAAGGAGGTGTAATTTAAGGGGGCACATCTATATAAGGGGCATACGTTTTGGGACTTCAAAATGAGTTTTTTCACCGAAAAACGATGAAATTCGGCGGAAAAACGCGTTTTAAAACCCGAAAATTTTAGCCACCTTGTCCCGAAACTTTTGTCCCCCATTCGATCACTTTTGCACCTCATAACGAAACTTTTGCTTCCCCTGTAAAATTGAAAAAGTATACTTTCCCATTTACAAGGGACACTCACGACATGTGACGCAAAGTTTTTCAAAAATTATAATTTTTGTACCTAAAAGAATCTTTAAAAATTTCAATATTCGGTATCCGTAAACATCAGAATTCTTACTGAAAGCTCGTGAAAAATTGCACAATATATAAGCTAATTCTTATATCGTTACAACAACGAGAAGATAGCGCAGTGGCTATGATGGTAATAATTATAAAATAACTATTTTTATTGATTAGGGGTTCGAACCTTGGATAAACTTTTTTTGCATAGCTAATTTTTTCTTGGAAATAATTAGGGTGTCGACGGATCCTGAATATTGGTATTTTTAGGATTTTTTGGTGCTAAAACTAAAATTTTTTGACCACTTTTTTGTGTCACATAACGTAAGGGTCCTTTGTTAGTTATTTTATGCAACTTTGATCACAAATGCGCTACAGAAATGGATTTTTGAAACCCTCGAAGTTCTCATTGAAAATTGTGAAGAAGTGTCTTCAAATAATGGAAGTTGTCATGATCTTATACATTATCATACTAATCGAACATATCTAACTACAGAAGAGGACATGTATTGTGGAGCTATGGTATGTAAAAGTTATAAAGTCGAAAAGTTCGACACAGCATCCAAAGCCAGCAGTGGCATAGCTAGGGGGGAATCCCTCCTATCGCGCTGAAGGCGCGAGAAAATTTTTTGAACATCTTGGTCCCCCAAGGTAAAATTTTGACTTTTCTAAGGCATTCCCTCCCTGGCGTGCCAGACTAGCTGAGAGCCAGCCTCCCTGATTCAGATTGGACCCCCACCCCAGGTTTAATTGAAACAACGGGTGGTATGCCCGGAAAAATACTCTGGTTTGAAACCTACGGGATGTATGCCCGAAAAATAACACACTGGGTGTTGTATAACGACCGTTATGTAAAAGTTTTATTCGTAAGATTGACTAAAAATCCATTTTCTTATTACAATAACACACACCAGACATAAGATTAGAAACGGAGATAGGGTGATACATTTTAAAAACATTAAAATGAAGCAAAGAAGAAAAATTCTCAGACATACTTAAGCTTGCCCGAGACAAGGCTGCATCAGAGAGGTTGACTTTGAGTGCTCTGTCGAACGTTTCGAGGTTTGGTTATTTGATACAATAGATATTGTAATATTCAAATTTTAAAAACTGTATACAATACAAGGAGCTAAAATTTCCTGACTTTGTCCATGATCCCATGACTTTTGCCCCTTTCCCGAAACTTCCCCCCGTAAAAAAAGCAAAAATGGCAACCCTATTCAAAGTTTTAAAAGATTTGAGGAGTGCCACAAATGTTTTTCGTGCGTTTTACAACCTATCTGAGTATGTTGAGTGTCACTTTTTAAAAAACTCTCAATTTAAAAAAATCACACTTTGCCAATACACTTATAATCATGCCGCCGTAGGATTGAGACCTAGAGCCAAACCTTTCTAAACTTTATACTTTGTTTATGTTTTAGATGAATAACAACCCATTCGCATTTACATGCACCATGGAACTGTATATTGGCTGTGTTGCCGTGTACTATTATTTGAACACCAAAACGGACCCGAATGCGACAAGTCTACTAGGATGGATTAACAAGTTGAAAAGATGTTTTTGCTGCCACCGATGCGTACCAGACGACGACAACTCGATCCAGGACCCGGATGCGACAAGTCCACTAGGATGGATTGACAGGTTGAAAAGATGTTTTTGCTGCCACCGATGCGTACCAGACGACTACAACTCGCTCCAGCCAATACCCGACGACAACTCGACATTGGCCAATTGGCAAAAATATTTTATCATGATTCTTTCTTTTGTTTGCATTGTTTCTCTTATAGTAATTTCCATTTATTTAATGTACATCTTGCCCATAGCTACAGTTAGCGGGCGTATTGACCTACGTTTGCAATTTGGTGTAGGGAGGATCATTTTCAATGGTCTACTTTTGATTTTCGGTCTCATTATCGAAAGGACTCTCTATCATAATTGTAGCCAGGAAAAAACACAGGACCATGCCGATTTAATCATTTTGAAAATTTCTCTATGGTCCACCGGGGTCAAATCCATGGCCCTTTTTATCACGCAACTAATTTCTTATTATATTCTTTACACTACATTTGACCACAACGAACATCTTTTCCGAATCCTAATGACGGTGGCAAACGTGTTGGAATTTGCGACCTTCTATAATCTTATTTCTTTTACGAAAAAGTTCCTCTGGCTTGGACATACCGCCAAGGAGCATCCTATTTCCGGATTTTTTCAAGATACATTCAAAAAGAATTTTTCGGCCTATGTAGCTGCTCCGTTTTTTGTGTATATTGGTCTAATAAAATTTTCCGGCTACTATCTTCTTAATCGCCTTCGCCAAGTGCCGGAAAACACGGACTACGCGCACTGGGACGATATTCTTACCGTCTTGCAGTCGCTCTACCCTACAACAATGCTATTCTCGATGACGTTGACGATTTGTTTTGCACATGTTATCGAGGAGTTTTTCAAAGCCGGGCTCTATTCGTTCAATCTAAACAATCATCAACATTAGAGTTTTTTCTTTTATTTGTTTTTACATGACGCTTGTTTCGATTTTTTAAAGATTGTTCACCTTGATTTTTATAGTTTCTTTTTTTGTAGACCTCTGCTCAAAAATGAAAAATAAATATTTTTTAAATGCTACCAATTCATAATTTACAATAGAAAAGATATTTACATTTAACTTTGACGTTTTTAGTGCAAAAAATTCAAATAAAATTGTGTATTACAACGAAAACATGAACACAAATTAAAACTTCAAACGCAATTATCTTAAAAACTACAACGATTCAGAGATTGTCGTAAAAACGATAAATGCTCCATTTTTCATGATCTTTCAGAATATATTATTCTTATATAGGGTTTTCGAAAAGGACTGGTGCTTTAATGGCGCTGTTAGCACTATGTCAAGGTCGACCAACCATTCAGTGACCACCATGGTATAGATGTCAAGGAATTCGTCATCAGATTTTGCAAGAACCTGTCATCGGCCTGGAATTACAACAATTTACAAAATATTATCATAAAATTTTCCATCCGTTTCCTTAATTTTAGTAGAACTCAGGGTTGCCATTTTCGCAGCAATTTGCTTTTTTTCGGAGTCAAAAAAAGCAATTTTTTTGCTTTTTTCAGAGTTTTGTGTATATTTGTATTTATAAATTTTAGGAGTTTTATTTTGGATCGCTTGAATATCTTGATTTATGGGTAGGAATGCTTGGCTCATATGGTGAATATATGGATTACATGCTACTTCCAAAAAATCTAGATCTTGATGCTTTAAAATGGGCTGATTTCAAAAAATCTGTTAGCCTTGTGCACCCTGATTTATCGAAGCATGATAAGCTATTTGATGACTACAATGAGTTCAAGAGATCTTATGCGGCACTGGCCTTAACGGACAAGTTTCAAGCTTTATCTATAAGCCAGAAATGGTGCCAAATCCTGAAAAACGAAAATTTTGAAGTTTTGCCTATTTTTGTCGAAAAAGTATGATTTACAAAAAAAGACAATTTTTAGCAAACATATTTTTTAGATTATGTGCCTTCCGGGCAGCAATGCATTTGTAGAACGCATCTTTAGTCTTCTAAAAATTTAGTTGAGCAACGAACACAATCGCCTTTGTGATGACACACTAGAAGCTCTTGTTTATATAATCGCCAATGCCACGTCTATGTCAATTGATTGCAAAGAAACATATAATATTTTTCGGGCGATAAAGAAATGTTAAAAGAAGTCATTTCGAAAGCTAAATATAATCGAAAATGATAAAAAGAATTTGTTTCTTATGTTATTTTGTATTATTTTTTTTGAATTAAAATTTTGCTACTTTTTTGCTTTTTTTTAAAAGGTCTGATGCTTTTTTCGGAAATTTCAGGTGGTAACCCTGGTAGAACTACTAGAAGAATAGAGCTTAAAAAATTTTTAGCTTAAAAGCTTCTGAAAATGCTGCTTCAACATTTGGTGACCAAATTAATTCCGCTACTTCACCCATCTTTAATAAATATGGAATAGTAAAGATGCAATGAAAATAAAATTTAAGAACTGCTATTACTCATCCGTTGTTTTTAAGAACTATACAAGGTCTGCCATTTTGATAAGGAGCTTATCATTGTACAAGGTATTCAATAATTTACTCTCTCAAAAATTCACCAAAAATTGAGTTTACATCCATTTCAACCGTCCGATGTCTCATTCGAGCGCCTAGTGTACGAAGGACGCTAGTACTTATATAGAAATATAAAATTTTATTAAAAATATATTACATAAACAAGCATCATATAATTACAACAAAAAATTTTAAAAAATCCTAAACAACAGTATTGCTTTTGTACATACTCGGCGCACCACCCGGTTTCATACGAAATCTGGACCCGTATGAGGCAAGACTGAGATAATTTTTCAGGGCAGAACGTACTCTTGGACTTGACAGTGTATACAAGACTGGATTAATGGAAGAGCATAGATAATTGAGCCAAATGGACAGGCGATAAACTTCATCTGGAACACAATCGCTAAAAGAAAGGCATTTTAAAAAATGATGATATTTGATTTTTTTCTGTTCTTCCTGCCCTTCTCTGCTACCTACCCTATCACTGACACTAAATGACACTGATTTTGATTCTGATCCTGATCTTGTCCTGACCCTTTCCTGGCCCTGACCTTGGCTCTGGTCCTGCCCCGGACCTGACTCACTGATTTGACTATGACTCCGATCTTCTTATCTGCCTTCCCGAACTCTACACCCCTACAAATTTTTGCAGAATACTTACTCGCAATAAATCTTTATCGGCCAGACAATTAAAAACGGAAACCAACAAATCAAAAAACAAAATGTAATCAAAGCCACTGCTTTTGCTGCTTTTACCTAAAAAATTTTACTTTTTATTTTTTACCAAAAAATTTTCTTACCTGCTGTGATACCCCTTCTCGTTGTATTAACTCCAATAAGTTACTGGGAATTGCTATGACGGAAAACTTTTTCGAGCCTACGCTAATCGCAGAAATTTTCCGGAAAAATCTTGCTGGCGCGGATGGAACTTGATTTGAACTATTGGTTGATTCAGTGCTGCTGAAGCGGGTTGATCGCATGGAAATGGCTCGTTTCTAAAAATTGAAATATTTGATTTTTGAATCAATGGACCATTTTTTGGAGGGAAAAAATTGTTCATTTTGTGGTTTTTCAAGACAAATAGTAAAAATTGGAAGTTTGATCAATTTTGAAAAAAATAATTTGTTATTTTCTGAAATAAATTGAAAAAAATGATTTTTTTACCCATCAATTCCACACTGTAGATCATGTGGGGAGGATTTTTTGTCCATCATTTCGATTGACCAAAACAATGGGCCCTTATTTTTCTGTTTTTTGTCTGATTTTTTCGTTGGATGGCTCTTTGGCACCTTCCCCCTAGTGAAGAGTATATTTTACACACAACAAAGTTTGAATTTTTACCAAGCGAACACTTTCACTACTGGGTGCTCTTTGTGGTGTTCGTTTCTTAGAAAAAAACGATTCAGCTCTTTGCATAAGTAAGATTTGTTGAGCCATTATGGATTGTCGGCGTGTTGGAGAAGCTTCGATTTTGGTGTGAGATCGGCTGTAGGTTGTCTAAAAAGTTAAAAAATTGAATTTTTTATTATATAAACCAAATTTTGAGAGGGGGTAAAATTTTAAAATAACCATTTTTTTTATAAAAATCGACCTCTCTTGCATATTTTTGGGCAAATTTTAAAAAAGTTTTGATAACGACAAATTTTTCCGTTTTTTGATACCGAAAAAATCTAATTTTTAATGGAGCAACTGACATCTCAATAAAGAATGTTTCTACAAGATGGGCTAAAAAAGTGGCTTTTTTATTTTTTGAGACCCGGAAATTTATTTTTCTACAAATGAGCCCTCTAGGGGTAATTTTATGAAAAGAATCGATTCCACGCATTCTTAGAGCATGAAAACGTTTCCCTGATCCTGATTCAGGGAAAAATGGTTTTGAGACGAAAATAGTTATTTTTGTTTTTCGCATTTTTTATCTGGAAATCACTCTTCCATGGATAATTTTATGCGAGAAATCGATTGCACACGTTTTCGAAGCATAAAAACGATTCCCTGATACAGAAACTGACCATTTTCACTTTTCGTTAAAAATAACCAGCTTCACTTCAAAACCAATTGTTCCTTGAATGAGGTTCAGATAAAAAAATTAAAAAGCCACTTTTTTACCCATCCTGTATATTTATATTACCTCTAAGTTTTTCCCGTCTTCAGGAGTCAGATTTATTTGTTCTGATAATGATCTTTCTCTACCACTACTTCTTTCTTCACTTAAAGGAGCTAGTTGCCATTCAGTGGACTTATGGTACCAGGGCGAGTTAGATCTGGGTGTTTTCAACGTGGTTGTGCAATAGCCTAAAATATTGATTTGAAGCTACTTCACAAGAGGTGGGCCACCCACGTGAAAAATATCAAAATTTTTTCGAATCCCGCTTCGAATGGAGTAGGGGAAACGAAAAAGGGAGATAGGAAGAAAAGTGGGATGGGTGGATATTCGATGAAAGTTGTCCCCCTCTCCAAATGATTCCTCTTACCCGAAGTAACAGTAGCCAAACTATCATAAGTTTGTCGTTTGTATTGACATTCAGGAGTTTTCAACCATGCTGATTCTTTATTTAGCGAATTTGAATTTGACGTTACAGCTCTTTCTGGCACAGGGCTACTGCTTAATTGCGGCAAATTTGAATGTTCTCTCAAAAATTTCAGATGTCTATGAACCACCAATGAGATCCGCACAAACATTGCTATCTAAAAAATGATTATTTTTGGTTATTTTTTTATAGGGTGCCCAAACATGGCAATTTCGCGATTTTTTTAAATTTTTAAATTTTCACCAAAATAGCCCTATAGAGGGTTTTCTATTCGAGGAATCGATTGCGCGCATTGCCGAACCTTGAAGACCTTCTGTAATGGTTTCATCCAGAGGTTAACGGTGCCGGGCACATGTTCTGGGAACATGTGCCGCAATTCATATATTCGAATGTGTGACGTATTTCGAATGTGTACCCATGGACACATATGCCAAGTTGTGCCCATGGGCAATGTGCCGTGCAGAGGTTAAAATATTGTGCCCGACATATGTACCGGACACATGTTCCAGGCACATGTCCCCAGACCTTTAACCTCTGCACGTCACGTCACATGTGCCTGTGGGCACATCTTGGCATATGTGCCCATGGGCACACATTCGAATATGTGACTTGCGGGCACATGTTCCCGAACATGTGCCCGGCACCGTTAACCTTTGGTTTCATCTATCAAATTTCCATCCATAATCACAAATCCTGTATTATGTTTTTAACCTATTTTCTTCACATAGATCCTTTTTACTAATGGTTTTTCCAATCATATCTTCCTGAAGCTATTGTTTTTGCTTATATACAAAACTTTAAAAAATCGTAAAATTGCCATTTTTAGGAGGCACCATGTATAAATTTTGGTGTATAATTGGTTTCAATCGATCCTCAAAAAAATTTGGTAAAATTCTCTCCCAATAAATCCTAACGCTGTCTGATCAATTTTTTTTCAATTTTTATGGAAAAAATAAGAATCTATCTGGCTATATAACTTTTTTTTCTTCTTATTTTCTCCTTCCTTTTTTGGATTTTTCCAGATTTTCGATATTTGAACCCCTTTTGGTAACCCGAAACTTTCATATCAAAAACATGTGACATGTGTTCAGCCTTGTTTGTTTAAAAAAAGTTTTTGATTCTTAGCCGATTTTTGGACCTTTCCGGTCAAACAAGAATTTTTACATGGTTGAATAATTTAGCCATAAAATTGAGTGTTTTTATTAACATCCGCATAATTGATTATTTTTGTTTATACTTTGCATCGTCAAAAATTATGTGTAAATAGACTTTTTTGCAAAAATTAAAATTTTTTACAAAAAGAATTTTTGACCTATTTTTTGCGTATTTTCAATTTTTTAAATTTTTCTTAAACGTTTGACATAAAGGTGGCGAGATAGTATTTGTAGCTCGTGTTTCAAGGAATCTAGCGGGCCCAAGATCATCAAAATTGGATTTAACCTCGCCGAGTTCTGTGCATTACAAAAAAGGGTAAGATTTGGCAAAAAGTCGAAAATTGGGTACCCTATATCTCAGAGAGGTTAGACTTTCGCGCCATAATTCCTTTATTTTTTCAATAAGTACCATGTATACTTTAAGATTTTTTCGAAAAATTTTGAGGCATTTTTTTCTAGGTCCCTTTACTATTGATCAAAAGTTGAATCTTATAGATAGGATGTCTTATAATTTTTTATATTTTAAATTTTTTTATACTAAACACATAATTATGGTCAATTTAAATAAAATTCAGTTTTTTTTATAATATGCTTTAATTTTATGCACTCCCAGTGGAGCTCATTAGCCCATTCGGTATTATGACACGCAATTTCCGGTGGAAAAAATATTGTCTTGTGATTTAAATTTTGCGACAAAATCAATTGAAGACATTTTGTTTTTTTCTCCGACCTTAGGCTATGAATAGCAGCTTAATTAAGCAGTAATTTTTCCGACACTTTCAATAAAAAATAAATGGATAGTTCTCAGTTCGCATGAGAATATTTTGTCAGCATAAAAGGTTTGAAGTATAACTAAAGAGGACTAATGAGTTTTAATGCCTAGGTTAAACCAGGAAGAGGAATTTTGCATATGAATAAAAAATTTTGCAAGAATTTTTGAAAAAATCAAAAACAAAATTTATAAAATTGTTGATTTTATCCAATGATTGTTTTGTAAAAAATTTTGTTGATTGGATCAATTTAGAACTTATCAAGAAGCAAAAGAAAACTGGTACAAAACAAGATTGTTGGAGATTAAGGACTTAGGCTTAGTAGTATGAGTAGGCTTAGGCTTGGGCAGTATTGCCATATGCAAAACTTGAAAATATGGCAAAAACATGACAAAACTTTTAAAAAATATGGAATATCAATGCCAAATGACCATGAAAATTATGGCAAAAGACTTACAAATGTGACAATGCAATATAAATATGGCAATGTGGTGATCCTGGGCTTAGGTTTAGGCTTAGTCTTAGGCCTATCCGTAGTCTTAGGCTTTTATGAAAATTTTAAATTATTGAACCTACCAAAATAAACGAAGGAATATACAACAATGGCACTGCAATAATCGGTATAAATTTAGCACTATGTCTTGGCATAAAACAAATTTGTGGAAAATTGTCCAAATTTTTGTCAACAATTTCAAACTTCCAATTTATCGGACTTGCCATAACCAAAAAGTATATAGGCGTCCATATAACAATAGGTAATATCCAAATAACCAAAATAAGTCGTTTGGCTATTCTCCTACTTCTTTTAAAGACCCGTAGTGGTTTTTCCTAAAAAATTTTTAAATATTGAAACGAAAAGTTTGGACTTACAAGATTCCAAACCCGATCTAAAGCAATGGCACAAGTGGAATATAATGAGATCGTAGAAAGAACAAAGTCTGAGATCTGCCAGGCTTGACATAGCCAATATGGCCCAAAAAATTGTCTGAGAGTACTAAAAATTTTAATTAAATAAAATTAACTAGAAAAATTTTATGAATTTTTGAGTATTTGTAGGACTTATTTAGCTTTGAAGATTTTGGGGTTTTAGGCTTAGGCCTAAGCCTAATTAGGGCGTGTTCGGTGCCCCGTTCGGCATGTTCGGCGCCGTTCGGCGCAGTCGTACTTTTACAAATTGCTCAATTATTTCGAAAACAACAACGATTCAGAATTTACTGTAAAATAAAAAATGTTCCGTTTTTTATGAACTTTCTGAATATCAACAAAAAGGTAACTTTTTCCACTCGGACTAGTCCTTTAAGGTCAAAAAATAAAAAATTGATTTTCTAATTTTCCCAGTGGGGTACCCCCTCGATTTTGGTGTCAAAAATCTTAGAATTTCGACTACTTCACAATGGTATATCGTGATAAGGGTTTGAAGCGCACGATGCAAAGTTAGTCCGCACGCACNTTTTAATTTTCCCAGTGGGGTACCCCCTCGATTTTGGTGTCAAAAATCTTAGAATTTCGACTACTTCACAATGGTATATCGTGATAAGGGTTTGAAGCGCACGATGCAAAGTTAGTCCGCACGCACGCACAGACATTATACGTTTTATATAAGAAGATTTGGGAGGGTATTTTAAATTCCAAAAATTATCCACCCCGAATTTTCATCCCACCTTCCCAAACATATGATTTTTATCCAATCAAAATTCTAACTCCATTTTTTAAAATTTATTAAAATATTACCCCGTCATCAATTCATTGGTAAACATAATGGACATCACAAAGATGCCAATAAACATATCGGCAATGCTCAAGCTCAAAATATACAAATTACTAATAGATTTCTGAAGAGGTGGATGTCTGGCTAGGACAAATATTGTCAATAAATTAGCGAATATACAACAAATTGTTGCGAAACCCATTATTATTAGACCTATATGCCTCCATAGGTAATTCATATTGTGTGAAAAAATCTCCTAAAATAAAAGACTAGTTTAAAATTCAAGTTGCATAGTCAAGTGATAAGGATGTCGGATTTTCATGTTATAGATATGAGTTCAATCCCAACAGTGTCGGTTTTCAAAAATTGGTGATTTTCAATTAAAATTTTTATCAGACACTTAAATTCGATATCAAGTTTTTGAATCGTTCAAAAAAAATTTTATCCGAATATCATAAAAATGGCAACTTTTTTCCNTTTTATCAGACACTTAAATTCGATATCAAGTTTTTGAATCGTTCAAAAAAAATTTTATCCGAATATCATAAAAATGGCAACTTTTTTCCGACCGAACTGGCCTTTTAAGCTACAGTCTAGCCAATTATCTATTTTGAACCTTAAAAAATTTTCAAAAACATCTCCTTGAGACACTTTAAACATTCTTACATATTCATTATTTTCCTAAATTTTTTACTAGCTCTAAATTTATCTCCACATGGTCTGATTTTCAAAAAAAGTTATTAAAAATTCTTACATCGCCAAAAATTTCCTCCTCCTTTGTCAGGGATCCAGTGAGATTAGTCTCATGACGCACATCTATGCCGGGAGCAAATAACCGCATTTGCTGCAAAAAAATATTAAACAAACATGATATAAAAAAATGAGCGCGACGATCACACTCAAGCATCAAATAAACACATGGAAAAACACCAAGCAATTTTGAAAAAAATTTAAATTCTAAGAAAATCGGTGGGAATAGAAAAAAGGCAGTTTTTCTATACACAAGCTCTTGAGTCAGTGGACAATGGGAATTGTCTTTTTGTTTTTGAAACTACTCCCTTGAGACTATTATGGCTTACCCTACACTTTCTCAAACACCACCCACATAGGCTTAGCTATGCTTGGGGAGGGGGGGGGGTGGTAGAAAGAAGGGTCGATTTTAGAGAGGGGTTGATGTCATTAAATTTTTTAAAGAGAAAAATTGAATTTTATAAAGGAAAAATTGATTTTAAAAAAATTTCAAAAGCTTGGTGAGGCGTTTTTTAGATTTTGAAATTTTTTGAAAAATGTCCATTTTTAAATTTTTCAATAAAAATGACATTTTTCACCAAAAATCGATAAAATAGTCTGTTCCACGAGAATGCTTCAAAAAAGTTGGCGCTCCATATCACTGTTGATGAGAAGCCGTTAGCCCTCAGGTTCGATCCTCAGGACAAAAAATTTTGATTTTCAAAAAAAAGTTTTTTAATTCTCACGGAGCAAAATTTATTTGCTCCATGAAAATTTAAAAAATTATGAAAATCAAAATTTTTCCCTATTTGGATCGAATCTGTGGACTCAAAGCCAGATAGAATGGTTGGCTTCTCTATCAACTGCGCTATGGAGCGCTAACTTTTTTTTGAAGCGTTCTCGTGAAATAGACTATATTTTCCCAAGAAGAGATTTTTTGGTCAAAAATGCGTTTTTTGGAAAAAGACAATTTCGCCCAAAAATAACTTTTTCGAAGAAGAAAAAATACAGGGTGCTCCCAAAAAGTGCACGTTTGGGATTTTTGTGCGATTTTTTCAAAAATTTTCAAGTTTTTTAATTTTCACCAAAACATTCCTATAGGGGTTTTTCTAGGCGAAAAATAGATTGCGCACATTGCTGGTCCTTAAAAACGCTTCCCTGACCCTGTTAGCCTATTTTCGTTTCAATACATACGCTTCTTCTCTGAATCAGGGAGGCGTTTTCAAGGTCCGGAAATTTGCGCAATCGATTTATCGAATAGAAAAACTCCCTATAGAGTTATTTTAGTGAAAATTTAAAACTTGAACATTTTTGAAAAAAATCGATCAAAAACCCAAAAGTGTCCTTTTTGGGGACCCTGTAATTTTTCAAATTAACTACGGTATCACCCTGTCCAGGGGTCTGGCTTGCCATTGTTCTGCGGATTTTGCTTCTCACTATATACCCAAAATAAAATAAACACATTGTACAAACCACGATTTTGTTCAAAGAAATGCTTAAAATTCTTTTAAGATTGGATGTGCAAAAGTTATGCTCTTAAGGAAGTGAAAATGATTGGCTTGTTAGCAGAAGGTGAGGATAGTTCATAAAAAGTACAAGTATGAATTAACAGTAACATAATATCCCATTGTTGCTAGTGTTATACAGTGTGTGTTTTCGGTGCCAACTTTTGTTACAATGCAAGACTACAATCGTGTAGGAGATTTTTTAGCAAATAAAAGTGTCCAGGAAATCCCAGGAAATGCTATTATTATAGTTGCTATAAAGAAAAATAGAGAGAGAGAGAGTACCATGATCATAATTCATTCATCAAATAAAGTAAAAATATTAATATTTAGAAAAAGCTTGAAAATAGCATAAATAAGCAAAAATGGAATAATGATCAAAATGGAATGAAAAAATTTATTAATCCGTCTTTACCGACATGTCGATTAATTTATGGGCACGATGTTTTAGCACCTCTAGCTCAATCAATTTTAAGACAAGTAAGGTATCCGTGGGGATTTCTATGCGAGGAATCGATTGCGTGCTTTTTTCTTTGGGAATCCCAAAGCATGAAAACACTTAAAAACATTTTATAAACCCTGATTCAGGAAATGGAATTTGCGTATTGAAGCGAAAATCGAAAAAATCGTACAATAGAGTTAAGTGGTTGAAAAGTTCAATCTGGGGGTTCGTGAGGAATCGATTGCACGTATTTCCGAAGCTTGGAAACGATTCCTTGACCCTGATTGAGAACGAATTTTCGAGACTTTTTTGGGGTATACGCCTCGTAGAGTATCACCCAGTCGATGAACGAAACATCGAACCCCTCCTATAAGTTTAAAGACAAGTGCCATGGGCAGGATTTCTCTTGGGGTGGGGGTGGCATAGTTGGAAATTTTTTGGGCAAAAATATAACAGAACTATTAGGAAAAAATTTCATTTTTCTAGCTTGGGATATGTTCCTTTGTCCCCCTTATGGCACTATGAAAGACCTATATCATAGGCAGTTGACTAGATTATCAAAAAATGAGCATGTTGAATAAAAATAACAGTTATTTTTTGGTAAACACACGAAATTTTATTATTCACTGAATTAGGTCGCATTATCAAAAGTCATATATTTTAAAAGAGCTTTCATCAAAACAAATAATTTTTTATGCGAAATTGAAAGTGGCTAGTCATGAGTAAGAGAGTGTTTCCTTTCGATGACCCCTTAAGCTGAATAACAGAGCCAACAGCTCAGACATTTACGCAAAATCTTCGTGAGCGAGGAGGGACTCGAACTAACGATCTTTAGCATATGGGCAATTGATCTACCACTAAACTACAGAGTGCCCAAAAAGGGCAAATTTGCGATTTTTCAACTTTTTTAATTTTCACCAAAATTATTCTATAGGGGTTTTTCTATGCGAGGAATGCATTGCTTTGAAAATGATTACCCGACACTGTATTAACTTATTTTCCATCATACGCACATCTTTTCCCTGAATCAGGGTCGGGGAAGCGTTTTCAAGGTTCGGCAATTCGCGCAATCGATTCCTTGTATAGAAAAAACTTTAATAAAAATAAAAAATTTGAAAAAATCCGCAAAATTGCTTTTTTGTACATCCTGTACAAGGCCACATGAATGAAAATCTGTCAACATCATTTATGACCCAAAATATAGAGAATTTCTCCAAGATTTCAAAAAAGATCAGCTTCAATGATTAGGAGTATTATTGAATAAAACATTAACTATGCATTTCACTAACTATTAATAAACATATAAGTAAACAAGTGCGCGCATTTTTCGAAGGACAACAAAAGTGTAACATTAGGCACGGCTATGACCATCTAGTCCTCAGCGAATATATCCAAGTTGTCTTGGACAGAAGAATGAAGAACATATTTGTTGGGCAAGCAAGTAGTTTTTTGGCGCGCAAAAAATCTATTACACGCTAGAGAGATGTGCTCACACATAAGGTATCGAATTACAAATAGGAAGATATGAAGAAGAAGAAAAAAGATTTGCAAAGTTTCATTCTATACTTAGGGACTAGTTTTCATGTTACTATTGGGCTTTTACGTCATTTGGTATTAAACATCAAAAAATTGAGAGGAATTTGGAAGAAAATGGCACTACTCTATTTTCTCCTGAGAAAAATGTTTTCAATTCTTTCTAGGAACTTGAATGAGTTGTGGGGGGGGGGGTAACCCCCTAACACTGGCTGATCCAGGGAGAGGCAGAGGGGGTATGCCCTCAACCCTAAAATTTCTTAAGAAAAATAGCATTTTGGGTCAAAATTCGATAGAAAAATGAGGGTTTTATCCTGTTTCCCCCACCCCCAAATGAAATACTAGAACCGCTACTGCCCCTATGTACGCTACTGACGAAAGTCCTAAAAGCATAACGCTTCAAATTTTCATATTCAACCACTAATCTTACACCCTGTTACAAAACAGACACATATCCGTGTTCGATAGACAAGAGTTAATGAAGTCTATACCCAAAAGGTATACTTATACTATATAAAATTCCCTGAATACACAAATCCAAAAAGCCTTATGCAACAGAAAAAATCCTCCATTGGTCCCCTTACCACCACAGCTAATGAGCAAAGCATAAGGAATGTATAGACTATTCGGCTCATTCTCTCCAACCACTAGAATCGCTAACTAGCCGCATTGGGTTTAGCCTTTCGGCCTTTGCCACTTTTTTCTTCTTCTTGCCGTGGAAAAAGGTTGAAGAGCAAGCTCGTTGAAGGCCTGGATAGAAAGGAAAACGCAAAGCTTCATGTCCTGAGTGTAAACCTTTATGAAAAAATTTTTCCAAGCTTTAAGTAGACTAACGAATGATCGTGGGAATTGCGAATGTTATACATCGACAGAAATACAACAAGCGAATGGTTTATAATTTGAGAAAATTGAATATATGCATATTAATATGGGGAAATAGTTTATATGTTATATATGGGGAAGATGAATTTTTAATCAAATAAACTAAGAACCGATCGCATCATGTTTAACTAAAAATTAAGAAAGGAGAAATTTTGTGGATATAAAATACGTTTGAACCAGCGCTATACACATCAAGACGTGCTCAAATATTTTTAAAACAATAATCGCGGGTGAAAAATAAAAATATAGTTTGTCTCACGCCATATGCAGATACGTAGTGAGAGGGAAATACGTACATTTGCTCCTCCCTTGAAAATTGTGAACATCTTGGCGTGAAACAGACTATATCCAACAAATTTCATAAAAACTTTAGGAACAGGCCAGGATTCGAACCTGTGCCAAACATTATAGCCACTCGGCTATCAACCAGTGTTGTCATACACGCACAAGCAAGGAGGTGCAAGTTGATCGAATACGAATTGATCGCCGGACAAATACAAATGCCGATCGAATACATATTGATCGCTCGATACGACGAATTGAGGGGGGGGGGGGGTAGCATCCCCTTTGTGCATGTATGAGTGTTGTCTCTGATCTGATCCATCGGATCATTTTGCCACTGATCAGATCAGAAATTTTTTAGAAAAATGGATCAGATCATTTTGACATAAAATTTTTTGGATCAGATCGGATCATTTTAGATGAAAATTTTTAAAATCAGATCAGTTTCAAAATCCTGGATCATAGACAACACTGCTATCGACACGCTTAAATTTTTTTACAATTTGACCAATGCCCACTACCAGCATGGAATTTAAAAAAAAGCACAATTTAATATTTTCATCAACAAGGAATTTATTTCCTGGTGACTTAGTAAAGTGAATAAATTAGAAACAATTGGACTTGCAAACATTCTCAAGGATTTTTTAAATTAAATCTAACCCGAAAAAACTCCCTTTTTGGCACTATTGCACTATACATACATTTTAAATTTCCAAAAAAAGAAAATTTTATGCACTCCTTAAAGAATCGGTAAAAACATACAATTAAAGTTTCCTTACTAATAATTAAAGTTACAATGTACGAAATGTATGAGTATTCGAATTTCATCACTCTTGTTTATGTGATTTTTAAGTAGGAGTAAAGTTTTCCTTTATTGCTGAATATGTCGGTGAGGACCCGGAACCCATAGAATGAGTAAAACAAACCTCAAGCTTTGGGGAAAATCTTTATTCTTCGATAGATGCATAAATAATGCCTTCTGAGCTTTAATATCTCAAGTTTCAAAAGACCTATTTTTCCGAGAGATTTGAATAAATAAGTATGAATAAAAGATTTTTTATAGTTTGTGGTTATAGTATTTTAGGGTACCAATTTAAAAATTTAGGCGATGTCGAGAAGAGTTGACTAGAGAGGGGACAATGGCGTAGAGAGAGAGAGAGCAAAAATCTTGGCCTTTTTTATCTTTTTTTACCTTTTTTAACAACTCGGCAATCGCTCTAATTCTAGGCTTAAGCCTAAGCCTAGGTTTAGGCCTAAGCCTAAGTCTAAGTCTAAGCCTAAGCCTACGCCTAGATCTAAGTTTCATGAATATGTAATAACTTTTGGAGCAGGTAGGATTCGAAACTGGGCCACTCTCTATTTAAAGACCAATATTATATAGTCTGTTTCAGCGAGAGATATTATAGAAACTTTCCGACTCCAGTTTCGAGCGATTCCGTCCGATCTGGAAAACGTTAAGCAACGTTGGGCCCGCAGGTTCGATCCTCGGAGGGTAAAATGTCGAAAAATTTTATCAGGCCTCCTAAATTCGACATTACAGAACGTTTTTCCTTTTTTTAATTTTTCAATAATTTACCTTCCGGGATCGAACCTGAGTGCCCAACGTTGCTTAACTTGCCAGATCGGATGGAATCGCTCGAAACTATGGTCGGAAAGTTTTCGGTAATATCTCTTTTTGAAACAGATTATATCTACTCAACAACACGCTTACATTTTTTACAAATTGGCCATTAGTCATTACCAGCATGACATTTAAAAAAAAGTACAATCTAGTATTTTCATTAACAAGGATCTATCTCCGGGTGACTTAGTAAAATGAATAAATTAGAAACAATTGGACTTGCAAACATTCTCAAGGATTTTTTAAATTAAATCAACCACGAAAAAACTTCCTTTTTGCACTATACATTTTATATTTTTTTAAAAAGAATATATGATGCACTCAGAACTCATGGAATGGGTGAATCAAACCTCAAGTTTTCGAGAAAACCATTGTTCTTCGATAGATGCTAAGTAATGCCTTCGATTATCTGAGCTTTAATATCTCAAGTTTCAAAAGGCCTATTTTTCCAAGAATTTTGAATAAGTAAGTATGAATAAGAGATTTTTTTATAGATTGTTGATATAGTTTTTAGGGTGTTAATTTAAAAATTTTAGGCGATGTCGAGAAGAAAGAGTTGACTAGAGGGGACAGTGGCGTAGCTATGGGGGGGGGGGAACGACTCCTCTGGGGTTTTTCTAGGCGAAGAATCAATTGCGAATATTGCCGAACCGTGAGAATGCTTCCCTTCCCTGATTCAGGGAAGGGGTGGGTTTATTAAAGCGAGAATGAAAAAAATGAAACAGAAAATCAGCCGTCTAGGGGTTTTTCTAAGCGAGAAATCGATTGCGCGTATTTTTGAGACATAAAATTTCCTTAGTAATGTTTTAAGCGATTTTCGTTATGAGACATTTTTATTGAGTATAACCCCTACAGGGTAACCTCCAGTGGTCAAAATCAAACAATTTCTTCAGATTCGAGCTCCCCATGATGAAGAATCCTCAAGTATAAAAATTCGACAGAAAAATATGAAAATTCTCGAATCTTCATACAAATGGGAATAAAAATTTTCTTTCGGTTTTTTCGACTTTTTTCGATTTTTCAAAAGTGTCGGTTTCGGTTCGACTTCAGTTTTGGTTTCCTAATTCTAGTTTTAGTGTTCCTTGGGTAAAGTACTAGAACGAAAACCTGAATTTTGTACATAAATCTGAAGTCACCATGAAATTCGTCACAGTTTATTACCCTAGAACGAAAAAATTGCATCTGAAATACTTTTTCAGAAGCTGAGATTCGACGATTTCACTTATAAGTATGCTTAAATGTTTGGCCCAAGTTTTTTATCCGCTACTGTATGCCTCCTCCTAGTTTTCAGAAAAAATTATTTTCTTTTTTTACTTTTTCATCATAAATTCGATTTCACATCATATGCTAAAAATATTTTTTGACCTTAAAATTATAAATCAAACACTCCAAAAATATCCCATTTTGCAAACATTTTATTTAAAATTCAGGAAGTTTTCTTCAAAGAAAGAGCGTCATAATAGAACACATATCAATTCCCAAGTGCATCGTCCCACTCAAGCCTTTTAAAAAATCTCAAAAAAACTATACTTCCTCAAAATAAAACAAATCTAGTAGAAACATCGAGTCGAGTGTCATATGAAGGTCGTTTTGCATAAGTAGACCAAATTTCAATATTTGTAATCAAATAATAAAAAAAGAGCACAAGATCGTGTGAAATTGCAATAAAAATTATTGTTAATATAAAGCTAATAGAACAAATTAGCTAAGTACGTAATGAAATTTCGGTGTGAAAAACAAGCTACGTAAAAAGAGGTCTTAAATCTGTGATAATTGAATTGAACTTTTAGACCAAAACGCCTACATTATATAGGGTATAACCAGACGAACAAAATGACACCAAAATTATCCACTCTGAATATTGTTTTGGGTTATTGAAACGAAAACATGTATCAGAATTTTCGTTTCAATAACCCAAAACAATGCTCGAATTGGATAATNACAATGTTCAAATTGGATAATTTTTGTGTCATTTTGTTCATCTCATTTAGCTATAAAAATTGCTACAATGTTCATTTTATGAAAATTTAAAAAATTGATGCAACAATCGATTTTTCCGCAAAAAATTCAAAAAAAGTTTGTGTATTACAACGAAGAGCTTGTAACAAATTTTTACAAGTGATTTCGATTCTGTTACTTACAATAACGGTCTTATGGAAGACAATTCCGGCTATCCATCTGTAACTAGTACTCAAGGTTCGGTTAGCAGTCAACTAGAAAATACACAACTAGAACCATCGGGTGGGAACTCGAAAATACATAACTAGAACCACTAATGAAATTTTGTTGTGTCTGGCTTTCTGTCGAACTTATCAAAGAGCAAAAACTTAGTGAAAAGACCCTTTTGCTGAATCCGAATCAGCAAAAAGGGTCTTTTCACTAAGCTTTTGCTCTTTGATAAGTTCGACAGAAATCCAGACAACAAAGAAATTTTTTGCGTGGTTCTAGTTGTGTATTTATGAGTTCCTGCATGGCATTATGAAACGGTTCTAGTTGTGTATTTTCTAATTGACTGCTAACCCTAGGTTCTCGGGTGGATCACCTAGTTCTCAAATAATGTACAAATGGTCACCTCGAAGATCAAGCTTCTAATTGATGTATAAAAAATCTTTTATTACTTTTTTATGATAATTTGATATATAGCTCCAATGATTTAATAATATATTTAATTTTTCAACATTGATTTTATATAATAAAACATTTCAACAATAATTAGTACCCATTAAGTTATCACTATGTCTAGACCAAAAGCCGCATCCATTATTCTTGTCATTTATTAAACCATCTCTAGTTTCAGGCCAAATGCTTCCAGCAGTTTTACAGACATAACGCTCCGGATTATACCAACCATAATTGGAGCTACAAACATCTTGCATATCTACGACACCTAATATTGCCGCAAGGAAGCAAAGCATAAAGAGAATTTTGAAGGAGAACATGATGTAGATTGGAAGATACCGAATGACTATAATTCTCAATTCGTTCATATTTATATAGAGTTCGTAAAAAATCATTTTTACTCATTTTATTTCCTTGTTTACTAGTGAAATCATCAAATTTACATCATTTTTGTATATTTTCTGTTTTTATCATATTCTATCATGTTTTCATCATGAAGATTTTCGATAATGGCCCAATTCCTAATTTGAACCGTACGGTCAACCGTCAACCGTGACGGTTCACGGTTGACCGTACGGTTGACGGTTAACCGTACGGTTGACCGTACGGTTCACGGTTGACCGTACGGTTCACGGTTAACCGTACGGTTAACCGTGAACCGTACG